>PVIW01012277.1:0-32937 GCA_004026585.1 Noctilio leporinus
TGGGAAGCTCCTTATTTCTCCTTCTATCTTGAATGAGAGCCTTGCTGGGTAGAGTATTCTTGGTTGCAGGCCTTTGTTTACCATGACTTGAAATACTTTTTGCCATTCCCTTCTGGCTTGAATTGTTTCTGTTGAATAATCATTTGATAGCCTTATTGGAACCCCTTTATATGTTATTTGTCTTTTCTCTCTTGATGCTTTTAGGATTCTCTCTTTGTCTTTGAAATTAGCCATTTTAATAATAATGTGCCTTGGTGTTGGTCTGTTTGGGTTGATCTTCATTGGGACCCTCTGTGCTTCCTGAACTGGATTAATGTTTTCACTCATCATGTTAGAGAAATTTTCTATCATGACTTTTTTGAACAGGTTTCCCATTCCTTGTTTCTCTTCTCCTTCTGGTATCCCTATGATACGGATGTTGTTGCGTTTCATGTTGTCCTGCAGCTCTCTTAACCCCTCTTCAGTCTTGTTCAGCCTCTTTTTATTCTCTTGTACTGTCTTGGAGTATTTGTCTACATTATCCTCCAACTCGCTGATCTGGTCCTTTGCTTTCTCTAGCCTACTGTTGATTCCTTCTACTGTATTCTTCAATTCAGAAATTGTATTCTTCATTTCCTCCTGGCACTTATTGATAGTTTCTATGTCTTTTTTTATGCTGTTGTAGTTCTCAGTAAGTTCCTTGTAACTTCCCTGGAGTTCTTTGTAGTTCTCCTGGAGTCATTTATAGTTTTCTTTGATGTGGCTGATCTCACTGAGCTTCTCTATCATCATTCTTTTGAATTCCTTATCTGATAGTTCAGGTGCCTCTGTTTCCTTTTGTGTTCTTTCTGGGGATTCTTCCTTTCCTTTTGATGATGGACTGATTCTTTTTTTTCCCATTTTGGGTGTCTGTTCTTGCTTGCATTTTTTTTGTTTTGTTTTGTTTTGTTTTTTTCCCTTGGGTTAACCTGCTTTGCTTCCTTGCCTTAGTTGAGCACCCTTCGGTGATAGGAGATTTTTGGAGTTCAATGTTGCAGTCTCCCAAATTTTCTCCATTTGCTGTTCTTGGTGTGTCCTTTATTTGGGCTGTCTGATTGTATTCTGGACCTGTGGGCAGAAACGGCTCTTCCAGGATGGAAGGCTGCTCGGAGGTGATCAGTGACCGAGAGGCATCTGGCTCTGCTAGTCTGGCTTTGTGCACACGCCACCTTCCACCCTGTACGTAATCTGTTGTGCATTTTATTCCAGTTAATCACACCCTTCAGAAAACATTGAGTCCTGTGTATATGCCAGGCCCCAGGTTGACCTGGGAGTTCAAGGGTGAATGGCAGGATTCTTCTCTCACAGATTGTCCCTCTAGTGCGTCATGCAAGGAGATGACCAAAACGCAGTGCGGTAGGGCCACATAATGGAAGGGTACATATGAGGTCTGTCCTGAAAGTATTGAGCCAATGTCAGTATAATTATAATAGTTTGTGTGGCTGATACTTTCTGGACAGACCTCATTTGTTTAGGCTGAGCTCAGGCTTCATTTCATCTGGGCCTGCATTTAGGTTAACACAGTGCTAAGTTTAAGCACTGTGTTAACTGCCCTCTCCCTAATCCTTCAGGTCTCCGGGGAGATGAGACAAAAACTGGAGTTAAAGGACCTTGCCCAGGGCTTTTAGCCAGCAAAACAGAGCTATTTGAGTTATCTTAGATTCTTGCCCCAAGTGATAGGAACTTAGAGGGGGGCTCCTGATTCTGCTAGAGAAGGTTGGAAGTTACGGGCAGAGGGAGGGTTGGAGGCTGCCCCTGAGGAGATGGTCCCTAGTCGACCCTCCAAGTGAGGGTGGGTTGGGGAGATGGATTGATTGATTTTCTTAAACAGCAGAACAGAACAGCACACTTCAGGGCCAAAGCTCAAGACAGAAGGAGCGAGTGGGGTGTACTGTGAGTGAAAGGTGGCTTCTAGGCTAGGCATCTTGAGAAGTGATGGAAGGTGGTTGGGAGTGTGTCCTGCTGGGTATCTAAGCCAGACAGATGGCAGTCGAGTTTCACTGAAGATGCTGGCGATGGATGGACCTAATGGTCTTGAATTACTGTAGACTTACGAAGTAAACCAGCAAGAGATGATAAGGCAAGACTCAAGGTGGTGAGTTTGGAGAGGAAGAGATGGCTGAGAGAAAATCAGAAGGTGAAATTAATGGGACTTGGTGGTGATTTTGAAGGTCTTAGAAAAGGGTAGTGAAAAATCAAGGCTGATTTGTTATTTTTCAATTTGGCACAATTGGTTGGATGATAGTATTGTGAGAAACAAAGTAGCAAGTGACTTTCAAACCAGGCTAAGGCCACAGTGGATAATTATTAATGGCTAGGCCAAACAGCAAATGAATCAGGAAATCTCTGAGTAAACAGGATAACAAAGAAGGGGCTAGGGTTCGCAAGTGAGCATGTGACAGCACTTAGGGCTAGGGATTTCTGCAGCCTGTCAGGAATACCTCCAAGAACAAAGGAAAGAAGGGATGACTACATTTGCGCTGCAAGTTACCCCCTCTAGGGTTTAAACTGCCCAGTCATCTCTTTAAACGTGATGGTGCCAGATTGTGACTCCAAAATGGGGGAGGGATTGCTCGCATCGGAGGATAAAATCTTCTGTCTCTCCCACTTTGATGTGCCTGCCCACCAGATACTACTGCAGGCACGTTTCTGCAGAATCGTGAATAAATGCTTTGCTCTTGCTATACTCCTGGCCTCATTGTCCACTTGTTTTATGGACTGGTTGAGCCTGTTTTTCACAGTAACATTTTCCAACAAGAGAGGTAGGAGGAAAGCAGTATTTTGGGGAGGTAATAAAGGAGGTAGTGAGTTTTGCTTGGAGGGGGGGAAGTTGAGATTGAGGGGGCATCTCGGGTAGAGATGAGAGAGATTAGTAAACCAGGACAAGCAGAACAGGGAAACTGAGGCAAATAGTTAAACAAGCAGTTTGCAGCCATCTGATAAATCACAAAATCCTGTCTTCCCTAACCAAGGACACAAGAAGTTTATATTTCTCCCCAACCAGAGAGTAAATAGCTTCAATCACCCTACTCAGAAATAGGTAACAGAAATCCAGTTAGTGCCTTTTGCTAACCATACCCAAGGAGAGATGAAGCTAAGGGGATAAATCTCATTTTGGCACACCATCATCAAGATGAAGAATATTCGTGAGATTTTTCACCCCCCAAGATCTCTCCTAAACTTCCAGCCTTTAAAACCCCTCAAAACCAAGGTGCCACGCTGTCTCTCCTGGGAGCACACCCACACCTGCCCTCCCCCCTCTGCTTCCCCCACAGGTGTGCGTCTCCTAAGCCCTAAGTGATCCAGTGAGACTTGCAACCAGGGAGCAATGGGCAGTGGCAGCTCATCCCAGGCTAACCCCCAAAACTGTCCTCAAGACCCCTTTTCTCTGACTTCTTAGTGAGCCAAAGCAGCCCAGCCTAGGCTCATTTCCCCACCCTAGTGCCGCTGCTGTTGCTCCTATTCTGGGCCCTTCCTTGTTTCACTGTCCCCAGCTTTAATAAACTTACCTATGAAGTCAACCTGGACTTTTGTCACGAAATCTTTCCTACATGAGGTTAAGAACCCACACACTACTGGCTGGCCCTAGGTGCATTTGCTCAGGGCCAGGTCCCTTTTCAGGTAACAAAAATACCCAGTGGGATGTGGGCAGGGCGACCAGCACAGAAGAGGGTGCTATTCAGTCATGCTGGACAAATGATATATTATCAGGTCAGTGGGAACATTTTCTTACTGGCACCCTAGATGTGGGTGTCTTTGGGCTTGGAAGGTGGAGATAGTCAAGAGTTCAGGGTAGAGTTAGGCCAAGACAAGGGTCAGCCACCCGGGTGGAGTTATTGAACGAGGGAGGGCAAGGGGTGGAAACCTAGATAAACACGGAATTATCTAAGAAGGAAAATCAGCAGGAGATAGAAACTCTTAAAGACCCAAGTAAGTATGGGATTGAAGGTTACATAGAAGCACAACCCCAAGTTGTGCATAGATATTTCCATGACTTATAGATACATGTTAGCCAAGAGGAGCCAGTCAGCTTTCAGATCGTGATTCTGTTACAGGCACTGTGGGTTCTTGTGATCTCCTAGAATAGAAATCTTCATCCGAGATGCAATGGAGTCTGGTATATTGTCCAGGAATTGAACCTGTCTCCCTATGGCAGGTGAGAATTCTACTGTTGAGTCACCTGGGTTCTTGGGAACTCCCAAGAGGGAAATCAAGAGAGTGCACCCATAAAACAGGGTCCAGGTGAGAGGTTTATTTAAAAAGCTTGTGTATGCCCTGACTGGTGTGGCTGAATTGTTTGGGCAACACCCCACAAAGCAAAAAGGTTGCCAGTTTGATTCCTGGTCAGGGGACATGCCTGGGAGTGAGTTTGGTCCCCAGTCTGTGTGCGTGCAAGAGACAAACTGATCGATGTTTCTTTCTCACATTGCTGTTTCTCTCCTGCTTTCTCCTTTCCTTCCCCTCTAAATAAATAAATAAGTTAACAAACAAAACCTTGTGCATACAAGGGAAACTATCCAATGATAAAAATGGTGTGGCACCCAAACAAAAGCCAAGCAACAGTTTTAAAGAAGTTGAGGCTGGAAAGGTGACATCTAAATGTTATGCCTAAGTATGTAGAGGTGGGGGGACTCTTTGGCACTTGGGCAGTATAATTGCATGCTTTTCCATGTGTGGCATGCCTCATTGGCATGCAAAATCTCCCCCCAGAGGTGTGTTTTTTACTTTTATAATGAAGGTAATGTGATGAATGCATTAGTAACTCTGAGGCTCAGAGGGTTTCTTCACTGAGAAAGCTGCTCCCTGCAGCTGCTAGTGCTGATTTGGTACAGGTTTTGAGCAACCAACAGGAAATTCCAGTCTTACCTAAGAGAGGCTCAGCCTGTGTCATTCCCTTCTGAGGGATTTTATCTTCCCTCATCTTAAGGGATAAGGGCTGAAGGTCTTTTCTTCTGTAGCTCCCTCCTGCTGACAGTATGATGTTGAGTCTGGTGTCTCAGTAGTTAAGATGGGCTTTACATGAAACTGTTGAAGCCTGGAAGACATAAACTTTATAAGAAGGTTTAAAGAGGCAAGGACTGAATAGAAGGAGTAGAAAGGCCTTCAGGAGCCCTAGAAGGGGAAGGAAGCAGGTCAGCAAGACAGGTCACATTTAATGAAGTTTCTCAGATCAGACTTGGATTACCAGAGTACATTCTTGCCATCCAGGTGCTGGACTTCCTTGAAGCCTACATTATGTCATCTAGCTGTAGTCTGCAATTGCAAGGCTCAAAGAGGCTCAGCCTGCTCAATTCCACTTACGTTAGTTGGAACAATTTCCCCATGATGTTTATTCCGAAGCTTATCAAAACAAAAGTTAGGGGGAAAGCTGACAATTTTTAGAATTATTATCATGTAGTTAGCACTTATGAACAACTTTGACTTATAGTCATTGGTTTGCGCCCCCCTCCTAGCCCCCCAGATGTATTCCTAACAGTGTTGCTAATTAATGATTTTTAAATTGCTGGTTTAACAGTCCCCTTTCCAAGGAAACATCTGATAGGTGATTTCTGTTTAGTGAGTTCTCTCTCTCTTTTTTTTTAGACTTTTAAAAAAATATTTATTATTTTTAGTGAGAGGGGAAGGCATAGAGGCAGAGGGAGAGAGACATCAATGTATGGTTGCCTTTCACCTGACTCTAGCTACAGACCTGCTGGAGTCCTGGCTTACAGCCTTATTATGTGCCCTGACTGGAGAATCGAACCAGCGACCCTTGGGTTCGCAGACTGGTTGGTGCCTTACTCACTGTGCCACCAGCCAGGGCATAGTGAGTTCTCTTAATAAACATAAAATATGATTGGTTCTCTCCCAACTAATATCTGTAGCTCTGGCCTCTTTGGTTTGCACTGCTGTATAGTGTTCTATGTGGGAGCATACCATAATTAACCCATTTTCTTTTCTTTTTTTCTTTTTCTTTTTAATGTATGATTGCCTTTCACCTGCCTCCAGCTACAGACCTGGCTGGAGACCTGGCTTGCAACCTGGTTATGTGCCCTGGCTGGGAATTGAACTAGCGACCTTTGGGTTCCCAGGCTGGTGCCTTATCCACTGTGCCACCAGCCAGGGCGCAAAAAGTATTTATTTTTTAGTAAGTGTTAGTCCAACTGTCTTAATCTAAGGATAGTTTACGTTAAATTTTCATTAAAAGATTTTCAGGCCTGGCCAGTGGTTCAGTTGGTTGGAGCAGTTTCCCATATGCAGAAAGGTTTCAGGTTTGATCCCTGGTCAGGGCACACACTTAGGTTGCAGGTTTGATGCCTGTCAGAACACATACGTAGGTTGAGGCTTTGATTCCTGGTTGGGGCTTATATAGGAGGTGACTGATCAATATTTCTCTTACATTGATATTTCTCTTTTCCTTCTTCTCTCTACAATCAATAAGCATATCCTCTGGTGAGGATTTTTAAGGAAAATAAAAAGACTTTCAGTAGCTCTTTATGAGCTTCATTTTGTTGTTAAATTGTTGGAGCTTCCTTGGGATGCTTATTTTGAAATGAACTGCTTTTGCCCTAATTGTGTTCAGGTGTTACTTGTGTGTTTGCCTAGGAACTATTGCAGAGTTTATGTTTTAGGATTGTGCTGCTCACACCTCCTTACAAGAGCATAAAGTCATATAGAACATTACTAGTTTGTTTTTGCTTCCAGACAAAAATATTTGTTTTCCCCACAAAGAGACATTTACTAAAGTAAGTTATAATATACTTGAATAAAACATGGATCAATAGATAGAAAAGAGAGTCCAGAAATAGATCCACACAATATGGCCATTGATTTTTGATGAGGTGAAAAGCAATTCGGTGGAAAATGGATTGTCTTTTCCACAAATGGTGCTGGAAAGATTTTGCATCCATATGCAAAAACGGAAAACTATCTTACACAAAGGTCAACTCTAAATGGCTTTACATTAAGTGTAAATGTAAAACTGTAACACTTCTGGTAGAAAACATAAACTTCTGCACCTGAGGTTAGGCTAAATGTTCTTTGATATGATACTATGATTCATAAAAGGAAAAAAAATACGTGGAGTTCATCAAAATAAAACTAATGTTTTGCAAGAGATACTGTTAAGGAAAATACAGAGAGAAAACTATACCTTGGGAAAAATACTTACAAATCACATCTCCTAGAAAGGACTTGTATCCAGAACTGATTGATCGATATATTCTGGAATATATATATAAAATCTCCCCAAAACCCAATACTAAGAAGCCAATATAATTTAAAAGTGGGCAAAAGATTTGAACAGATACTTAATTGAAAAGAATGTAAAAATGGCAAATAAGCACATGAAATATTCAACATGGCTACTTCTGAAATGCAAATTACAATCATGACGAGATGCTTTTAACATTGATTAAAATGGTTGACATAAAAAACACTTACAATACCATGTGCTGGTGAGGATGGGAAATCAGCTGGGCAGTTTCTTTGAAAAGTAAACACATGCTTAGCACTTGACCCAGCAGTCGGGCTTTTGGTATTAGCTTTAGAGAAGTGAAAGGTGATGTTCAATAAAAATCTGTACTCAACGTTTATAGCAGCCCTATTTGTACTTGCCTCAAACAGGTGAATAAATGAGCAAACGATGGTACATCCATGCCATGGAATACTGTTCTGCAGTACAAACAAATGATTGATATCCACAGCAACTTAAATGTTCCTCAGTGATATTATGCTGAGTAAAAGAAGCCCGTCTCAAATATTACATTCCGTAAAATTCCACTTATGTAACATTCTGGAAAAGACAAAACCTTAGGAATGAAGAACAGACTGATGGTTGCTGGAGTCACCTTAACTCTCTATTTTTATGAGCTTAGCTTTTTGAGTTTCCAAATATAATTGAGAACATAAAATATTTGCTTTTCTTGTACTTATTTTGCTTAGCACAATATCCTCCAGGTTCATCCTTGTCATCACAAATGGCCAGATTTCTTTCTTCCTTGTTTATAGCTGAATAATAAATATTTATGCGTGTGTGTGTGTGTGTGTGAGCATGCACATGACATCTTGATTCATTCATCTATCAGTGAACATTTAGGTTGTGTCCATAGCCTGGCTGTTGTAAATAATGCTGCAATGAACATGGGGGTGCAGATATTTGGAGATCCTGTTTTCGCTTCCTTTGAATAAATACCAAGAACTGAAATTGCTAGACCATATGGTAGTTCAATTTTTAATTATTTGAGGCAGCTCCATACTGTTTTTCATAGTGGCTGCACCAGTGTACGTACAGTGCCACCAGGGGTGCATAGAGGTTTCCTTTCCCCACATCCTCACTAACACTGGTTATCTTTTGTCTTTTTGATAATAGCCATTCTGGTGGGTATGAGATGATATTGTGGTGGTGGTTTGCATTTACCTAATTACCGGCTTTTGCACCTCTGGGTTTAGTTTGTTTCCCCTGGAACTCAAGAGCCTTTGCAGATAACATCTCAAAGGGAGTTAAGATCAGTGGTTTTTGTAGAAGTGTAAGTGTTTTTTGTTTTTGTTTTAAATCCTCCATGCAGATTTGTGTGTGTAACTGTGACAGGCACTGCTCACTGCAGCCACCTGTGGTTCAGAATTGACAACGATCACTGTGCTTTATGCCTGTAGCCCCCATTTTACTGACAGGAAATTAAAGCAGAGGATTTAGGAACTATCTAAAGTCCTCCAGTTGGCAGGGACCAGACTCTGGCCCTAAAATTCGTGCTCCTAGCCATTGCATTCCCCCAAGGGTGTGGGCTTTTCCTGCTTTCAGGCAGTGTGTTACCGGTTTGTGAACCAGGACCAAGGCTTCCGGGCAATAACACACCCATATCACTCTTCTGAGACCCAAATGTTCTCTGGAACGTTGAACAAAGGCAAGTACAAATATTCTGCTGGATGCGCATTCATTTGTATTTTATCAGACTACTGAAAATGTTTTTCAAAGTGCAAGTTTCACTTGTGAAAACTCTGTTTACTAAATATGATAGAAACAAGAACATGTTTTTCTGGGTTCTAGTTGGAAACTTTGTTTAGAGCCATAGAGGCAAATGAACGTCAAGTGCTAGAGCATAGCCTCCGGGTTCAACACCCGGGAGTGAATCTCAAGGGGAGGCAGCATGCAGTCCCTGTGGGTATTAGAAGTTTGCATGGACACAGCCCCCACACTCCCTGTCCAGAAACCTTTCTCTGATGGTTAAAGGGAGCCTTACACAGTTGAGGTCCTTTTCTCTCCAGTTCTCAATACAGGAGACTAATGAAAAAAATGAATAGATGAGCAGAATGGAACAAGAGACATGGGGCGGGGGCGGGGGGTGGAAGCAGAATGACCGTGACAAGGGGGGAGGGGGAGAAAGGAGGAATAGAGGGGGAGGGGTTCTGTTGAGGAGCTAGTGTGAGAGACCCATGGGCATGGACAGCAAGCTGGGGACTGACTGCGGGAGAGGGGCAGGGAGGGCGGGGCAGGGGAGAGCAATGGTGGGGCGGGGGGAATGAAACAGTTGTAATACAGCAATAGTAATTAAAATTAATTAAGAATAATGTCAAATATTTAAACTCTTAATCTAATTAAATTATGTCTGACAAAAACCGCCCCCAGAAACGTAGAAACTTGGAAATGATTGAAGGAAAGACTTTACTTACTCTCATGTTATGTGTCAAAAATACTGAGCCTTACCTCCAATAAGAGGGCCACTTGTTCCAGATAACTGTGTCTTTCATCTGGTTACCTTTCTTGGTTTTGAGGGAATAATCTCTTTGAGGTCTTTTAGGTTTCTTCAAAAGGCTGCCCCCTGGCTGAGCAAACCACCTTTCCCTTTTATAGAGCAGTTAGGAATGCTTGATGGAAAACAATCGAAACCCACCCACGCCCCCAAAATTTAACTGTGGTGATTAAGTGTTTTTAAGTGTTGACCAAGTGTGTTCTTTTACAGTCACAGTTGTGTCATCATTGGGTTTTGCAGTTAGTGGTACAAAGTCCCCTGGGCACCATATCATACTATATTCCTCAGTTTTGAATGGCACTTGTACCTTGGAGACGCACTTGTGAAAGCCCAGAGGGGGTCAGGGTGGCACGGGCATAGAGGTACCTTGTTCAGCCCACTTCCTGGTCCCTGTGAATTACACCAGTGTTGGTTCACTGCTGTGATTTAGGGGGTGTCAGAGCTTTAGGCAGTGGGCACCTCTGCTGAAGCCTAGTTTGTGAAGCTAAGATGGCTATGTATCTCGGTTTTTATCGAATTATTCTCTCTAGGATTATTAGAAATGAAAGTGCCTGAGGCATTTGAATGCCATTTGCTGAATGTAATTTATGTCCAGTTTTTCAGGAGCATTTCTGGTGCTGGGTACCTCCCCACGCTGTGCGTTCATGCAACTTGGTTCTAGTCACATTTAGGTTGGAGGTTTCTTTGAGGGAGGGTTCCTTCTCAGTCTTGTCCTAAATCATGGTGTTGCCTGAGCCTGGAAGGAAATGCTTATCTGTCCTCTCTCTTCTCTGGTTCTCTACAGTCTTGGGTCCATTAGCTGTTATAACAGAACACCACAGCCTGGGGGCTTATAGTCAACAGACATCCATTTCTCCCTGTCTGGAGGGTGAGGCCCAGGATGAAGGTGTGGGCAGATTCAGTGTCTGGTGAGGGCCTGCTTCCTGGTTTTCACAGGTGTTTTCTTGCTGTGACCTTAGATGGAGGAAAGGGCTAGGGGTTCTGGGGTCTTTCCTAAGGGTGCCAGTCCCATCATGGGGACTCTACCCTTATGACCTCATTGCCTCTTAGATCACGCTTGGGGTTAGGTTTCAACCATCAATTTTGAGGGGACACAGGTATTCTAACCATAACATCTGTGCCCTGTGAAGCCTTCCTTACCTGAGCTGGATGTACTAGGTCTGAATGTGCCAACCATGGTATTATATCTGTCATCCTACCTGGACTCACCTGTATGGGCTCTGCGTTCGCACAATGCTTTGGGAGAAAGTGTTCTTAACAAATACTGAGAAATGACAAATGGCCCACCATCCAACCTTTCTGGAGGTAAAAGGCTGTGACCTGAACCTTATTTATAGATAATCCCTTGAGAACCCACGTCAGAAGATTCTAGATCCTGTAGAAACATGGTCCTGTGTCCTCTCCAGCTCTCTCATACTGGATTTTAATGTTGGTGTCACAGTTTACAGAAAACTATGGTTTCCATAGGTTTCTGGTTCTCTTGGAGAGTGGAGAGAGTGTATAACATGCTAGGTGACAGTAAACCAATTTCATCACCTCCTGACGTGGCTCATGCGATACTAGGTCCTTGTTGTTGGCAGGTATCTGAGGCCTCTGAGGGTTAAGGTCCTTTGGGTGGCTGCTCAGGCGGAACTGTGATGAAGCAGGAGCAGCCTGGGTTGTCCCCAACACCTCCTCCTCCTTGATCATAGCACAAGTGCCAGGTAGCCTGCCCTTCTGAAGAGCAGGTAGGCAAGGTGGGGTGTGGGGATGGAGTGGGGTGTCAGTTTTTAGCCCTAGGAATCGCGCTTCTTTTTAAGGAGGCACATACATCCTGTTTAGTGAGAGAGAGAAATCAGAGTGGAGGGAGAGCTGAGCCCATCCTCTGATCATCCTATCAGCAAGATACAGCATTCCTTTCCCAGGTTCTCCTTCAGGTATAGCAGGCATCACTGCAGGTGAGCTCACCACCTTTCCTCCTTTGGGAAGAACTGCCAAGTTTCCAGTTTGCTCTGGCTGTGGTGCTGGGTGTGGATGGGGACAGCCTGGAGCCTTATTTCTTCTGTGTCCAGGCTGGAGTCTGGTGGCATCCGTCCTGCTTTCTCACATCTCCTTATATGTTAACCAGCCGCTTTGGGACAGGGACAGCTGCCAGGGAAGTATTCGGTCCAGACCTCCTCTGTCCTCGTGGGCCTTTTGGCCAGTGTCCGACCTGGGCAGTTACGGAAACAGCCTTGGTGTGGGGCGCCCTCCCACCAGACACTGCCTGCTTTTAGACACCTGGAAATGTCACTTAACTCATCTTCAATTTAAAGTGTGTTATTAAATTTTAATGTTTAAATTGATGGCTGTGTTTTATGGCTTTTACTTGATTTCCTTCCTGATCGATTTTTCTGCTCATAGGAGAGGTGGTGTTTTAAGGGAGACTGTAGGAAGTAGCCCCATTCCAAGGGCCTGTTGTGAATTTCGAGAGCCTTTCACCCAGGCACTGAGACCATCAGTGCCCAGTGGTTACAGCTGGGCCTGTCAGCTGGGGCGTGTGTGACTTTCACAGGAAAAACCCTGCCCTGCAGACACTCAGTGCTGTCTCTGCTTTCTCTTCCCTAGGAAGCTGGGCATGGGGCAGTAGCAGGCATTGTCAGCCTCCCGAGCCCCTGCTGCCCCTTCCACTGTGTTCAGTGCCTGATGGGCATGTCTTTCTGGTTCCAAAGTGGCGGGGATGTTGTCACTGACCTTGTGCTCCCAGACCTAGATGTTTTGGAGTCAGGAAGTGTCATGCATGGCCTTCCAGACAAGGGTCAGTCATGAGTGGATTCAGGTGGAAAGAGACTATGGAAGAGTCTTTTGTGTGTTGTGGTGTGTGGTCTTGGATTTATACATAGGGGTGTGCGCGCGCGCGCGTGTGTGTTCTTGAATGTGTGCATGTGTGGAGTGTGGTCTGGGACGAGCACATATGGGGTATGTGCTCATGTGAGGTGTGTGTGCATGGGTGTGCAGAAGCCCCCAGGTAGCTTTCTGAAATGTGCACATGACTGCCTGTGGTGGCTTTTTGCCCAAGCACCTTGGCATCTTGGCCTGTAGGGCCAATGACAGCTTTCTTCCTTCACTTAGGCTCTCTTGTACTTGTTCCGTTCCTGCCATCTGGCTTCTTTTTTTGAAAAGAAGTTTGAGGTTTTCTTTTCTTTTTCTATGCTCACCTGAGGACATTTTATTTTTATTGATTTTAAAGGGAGGAAAGGAAAGAGGGAGAGAAACATTGATGTGAGAAACATCGATTGGTTGCTTCCTATACGTGCCCTGACCAGGAATCGAGCCCACAATTCTTTGGTTATGGGACAATGCTCATACCAACTGAACCACACTGGCCAGGGTGGTTTGTGATAATCTTTTTTTAGAAGATTTAATTCATTATTTTTAGAGGGAGGAGAGAGGAAGGAGGGAGAAATGGAGAGAAACATCAATATATAGTTGCCTTTCACCTGCCTCCAGCTACAGACCTGGCTGGAGACCTGGCTTGCCAGCCTGGTTATGTGCCCTGGCTGGGAGTTGAACCAGCCAGGTTCAACTTTGGGTTTGAACCTTTGGGTTTGCAGGCTGGTGTTCAGTCCACTGAGCAACACCAGCCAGGGTGTGATATTCTAGATTCTGAAAAAAATCTAGAATCAGAGCTCCAAAGCTGTCATTGCTCCCCTGCCGACCTGGAATAGACCTGCCTGTGACCTACAGAGAGACTAACAGAGGCCCAGGGCCTGTGGAGGCAGCAGGTGTTGGGGAGCAGTTGGGGGTGCCCAGCTGTAGGATGGTCACTTGGGTGGCTGCTCTAGAGGTGGCCCCTCTGACCAACAGCAGTGCATGTCTACTGGGTGGTGAGTGGATGCTGAGATCCAAGCCGGTCATCTTGTGTCCCTGTGCCCTTTCTGTACTATTTTCCTCCTTTGGGATGACTCCCAGACAGAGTCCAAGACAAGGCCTCCGCTTCAGCTCCCTGCCTGTGCACTATCACATGCTTTTGTCATCGGCTCACAAAGGCAGCCACAGATGGGGGGTGGGGGTGGGGCACCCAGGGGCTCTTGCAGGGAGGAAAGCAGGTTTGGGAAGTGCTGGAGTCTGAACCCGGAACAGAAGAGTTCCTTCCCAAACTTGCTGTTTCTCTGAATGTTCTTTTATATTCTGGTGCTGACATGTTTTTTTTTCCTCAGGGAAATCAGAAATTGAGTTTTTCTTTAAGGAAGTGTGTCTTTGTATGTTTGTTGCCTCTGAGGATTCTCCAAGAGCTTGGGTCACCTGGAGCTGGTTGCTCCTGTGGGTGAATTTGGACAATTCAGGGGCATCGTGTGGCTTTTCCTGTCCACACTGAGCCCACAGTTTATAGGGAGCTGACTGCTCCTGTGACAAGAGGGATGGTGAAGTTACACAATGAAATAATAAATAGTACATTTGTTTTTAATAAATAATACATGTGTTTTCATAAGATCAGTGGGAAACTTAAACATTTTTTGGACTTGAGAGGCTTTTTTTTTTAAATTAAAGATTTTATTCATTATTTTCAGAGAGAAGGGCAGGGAGGGAGGACGAAAGGGAGAGAAGTATCAATGTATGGTTGCCTTTCACCTGCCTCCAGCTAAGGACCTGGCTGGAGACCTGGCTTGCAACCTGGTTATGTGCCCTGGCTGGGGAATCAAACCAGTGACCTTTGGGATCACAGGCCGGTGCCTTATCCACTGTGCCACCTGCCAGGGCTGTTTATTTTTTAATTGTGAAAGGCTAAATAAAGCGCCTGGAAATGCTGTGACTGAATGAGGGTCAGGGTGCAGAAAATCATGGGGAATCTGCCAACTGATTTCCTAAAAAACATGCCAGGTGAAGATGTTCCTGATGAGCAAAAACATTTCCAAAGGACATGTCAAATGGTTGTTGTGTTATTTTAAAGGTTATCGTAACTTTCCTGTTGCTTTATGAGTGAATTGCCTGTGGAGTAGGACAAGGTTCATGCACTTTTTTCTCTTTTCCTTTCTGACCATTGGATTTTTTTTTTTTTTTTTTTTGCTTTATTGTTGCTCATAGTTACATAAGTGTGTAGTTAAAAGGAGGATTTCAAAGCCAAGTCCAGTGGAACCTTGTGTGTGGAGTAAGTCCTCTTTAGAGAAGGTGACAGAACCAGTGCTGGATGTAGGGCCACCTGCTGCATAGCCCTTGCTCTTGATGTGCCACCAAGGCTGAGGCTGGCGATTTTAACAAGGTCACAAGTAAAGATGGCAGCAGACCAGCACCTGTTTGCCCTGGCGTCCGCCCATCCACTGAGCCACGAGCCAGGGCTTGATTTGCAATTTAAAAGAATCTTAGTGTAAATTTGGTAATGAGTTTTGTGTGTAGAATAATGAACGGTCTTTTATCTTTTGTGTGAATACTAAACAAAAATTGATTCCGGGTAAACTTCTCCTCTGTCTTATTCCTAGAAAGACAACCAGTAAGCATTACGGATAGCGAGGGCTGCTGCATTCCTGTGTGCTGTTAGTGGCAGGCTGGCAAACGATGTGGACACTTTCAAAATCAAGTTGGCTTACTTGGCACCTAAGTTTAATGCTTGTGATTACATTTCAGATGGGTGATTTGGTCACTTGTAATAAAAATATAAACTTATTTATTTTATTTAATATAAGTATTAAATAATTTCCTGAAGTTCCTTCCTTCTGCCAGAGTTAGTTTTGGCCATCATTTGTGGAAGAGCGTCGTTGGTTCTTGTCCACCTCCACTGTCGTGCAAGTAGCAGCACTTCCCAGTACTGCTTATATTAACAAATGTATAATATAATTGGCTTTTTCCTTTATTGCACTTTATGATAAGAATGAGAGGATAATTAGAGGTCTGGAAAGCATGCAGATTTTCAAGCTTCTCAGTATAAATACTAAATTCCTCCCCAGAGAACAAGATGCACACATTGCTACTCACCACCGTGTGTTCTGCGTGTTCCTGATGAATCCGTGTTGCACCTTGTACCCTTGCTGGGTGTGTGAGACAGCCTCCAGAAGGGTGTGAAAGGTTTGTGGAGAACATGCTTGTTTTGCTTGGCTTTTCAGAAGCAAAGGGCACACTTTTAATACAATGGCACGTTCCTTATTAGAAAACTTACATAGCTGAGTCTTCCTTGGGAGGGAACATCATGAATTACTGTGTGTGTTACATTTTGTGGGGGTAAAAGTGGTTACACAGACAGTTTTGTAAATCTGTAAGTTTTGTAGATCTTTTGTAAGTCTCTTTTAAGATTTTATAAATCTACAAGTTGCCCAAGTGGCTATATTATGATGACCGACCAGGTGCCTTTTTTATATATGTCAACATGACCTTAAATGCTTGTGGTTTTGCTTACAAAGAAAAAAAATCCCACTTTCCCCTGAAAATGATAGTTGTGATATACATCAGAATTGTCTTATCGGAAGTTGGAAACTTGCTTTCATTTTTTGCAACTAAATCATAAGAGCTTCTGTATACCTTAATTTCTTCTTTTTTACAAGTTCTGAGTGCCTAAGAATACTTTCTTCCTAGCTCTTTTGTGTCATTACATAGTTTGATTCTGTGCTATTAAAAAGTAGCAGGTAAAATTTGTACCCTAGTTAGTGGTTCCCAGGACAGGGGTGCTTATGGCCTGAGCAAACGTTGTTCTTCCTAATATACATTATGTAACATTGGTTTTTTCCCCCCACTCCAGGGTCACCACACTTCCTTCTGCTATTGTAGTGAATGTACTGTGTGGTTTTTTACACTTGTTTGCATTGGCTGAATTCCAAAGAGAATTATCAGGAGTCGAGGCTCTTCCTCAGGTTTCCTTCCGAGATGCCCCCTGGCATGGGCTATGCTGGGCAGGGATTTGTTCAGCTTGTTCCTAACTCCTTAGAGAATCCAGTCTGAACTTTTTCCCCACCAGGTTCTCATGGAACTGAGGACACACTAATAGCCAAGTGCATGCTATATATATTACAAAAAACTTAAGATGTTATGAGATTTGGGGCTTAGGCTGCACTTGGGGCAGTTAGATTGGAGAGGGTTGAATTAGGCAGGTGGGAGGTCAAGGGCTTCTAAAGAGGTACATTCTTATCTTTCCTCCAGTGCAGGGGGTTGGGCACAGAGCGGACCCAGAGCTCAAGAACCACAGATCAACCACTGCTTGCTGTCCGTATCCTGTGCACATGACCCCACGGTTTGTTCACTTACTCCCTCTAGATATTCATTCCATTCACAGCTTCAAAGAACAGTGGAGACCACTACTTAAGTAATAGAGTTTTATTTAACTTCATCAAAGAGACCTTAAAATCACTGTGTGAATTTTCCACATAGTGGTATTTTCATTCTTATTTTTTCCATAGGTATCTAAGTATTGCTATAAAAAAATCTTTTAGAAAATCTCTGAGTACATTTGTGAGTCACAGCTTTGATGAACAGTTTTCCTTAGGTAAATTTCCTTGGTTTTTGTATTCCCAGGTGTTTGTTAATATTTATTTGGAGAAGACTTCATGCCCTTTTTTTTTCTACAGTAACTTTAGTCACTGTTTTAGTGCGTATAATATTTATAGTATACTGTTGATATATGAAGTCTGACCAGAAGGTAACCAGCATGTAATCTGAAAATTAGAGACATTTATTAAAGAAGATACAAAATATAAGAAACATTGTACATAGGACAATGATGTCTCAGTCCCCTTTGAAGTAGGCACTTTGGGACTTCACACAGTCCTTCAAATTGCCATTAGCCGTTGTATTCTCATGAATAATCTCATCAATGGTCTTAAATCTCTTCCCTTTCAAAGGTGATTTTTAGTTTTGGGAAAAGCCAGATGTCATAGAGCACCAAATCTGGGCTGTAGGGAGTCTGGGTTACCTGGGTGATTCAAGGTTTCACCAAAAACTCTGCACAAGACATGATGCATGAGTGGGTGTGTTGTTATGCTAAAGCTGCCAGTCACCAGTTATCCATATCTGTGGCCTTCTGAATCATCTGAATAGTTACCATGGAGGAATGTTCAACCTTCATGCAAAATTTGATGCAAATTCGTTGCTCTTCTTGCTCAGTCATTTTGAATGTGACAGCCACACAATACACATGCTCACTCAATGGCTTCTACCACTGACTAGTACAGTGAAGTCATGATTGTTTACACATGGGTATTCTAGTCCACTCTCCTTAGCTGCCAGGTTACATTGATGTTGTGCAAACTGTTCTTATATTAACAATGGTTGGCCTTTTTCTGGACAGACCTTGTATAGCAGTTTTTCATTCAAAAGGTTGTTTAAAATTTTTTTTAAATATAAAAACATTGGCTAGTTCTCCTTTTTAGCTTATTTCAATAAGTTAAAAAAAAAACATAGGTTAGAATGGCACAGATAATGTATCAAAAGGTCGTATTTGGCAAGTGGCTGGGTGACAAGTACATTTAGTGGTGGCACTGGATTGTGCCCATGTGACATGGCTGCTGGAGAGGGCTGACTTCCTTCTGGGCTGCAGTGGGTTTCTTCCTGGAATATGTGCCTGTTTCTCCAGGAAATTTAGAATAGTCTGACACAGAATCTGTTAATTCAAGAAGTTTAGCAGGAACTTGATTAAATAAGAGGTTTTGCCTCAAAGGGCAAAATATGATAACATTTCTGATTTTTTTAAAGGACACTGACTTCATTGTTAATCAGCCTGCATGCACATGCTGCATGAGGAAACAACTTACTGTCAAGCCAGACCTCTAATGGAGGGGAGCTTCACAATTTTTCACTGCATTTTTGTCATTAGCTGCATTCATTAGAATTAGTTTTTAAAAACCCTGAGCTCTAGTTTAAAAAAAATTTTGTGTGGAAATGGCAGAAGTTCTACAGCTTGTTAAAGGATGATATTATTCAGGGCCCTTTTAGAGTCTCCATGTATGTGTGCTATGCTCGTATTGTAGTACATTGTATGTATGTACATTGTGCATATGTTTGTATTTACACCACATGTATACATTATGTGTACACACAATATACATACATTAATGTGTGGATGCAATATGTGTACACATTGTGTATATGCACACTATATTTCAAACATCTACACTATAGGTATATATAGGTATGTGTATTATGCTATGTGTATATGTATTATATGTATATACACCATATAGATATGTTACATATAAATAAATTGTGGAGGTATAGGTACATATACTACATACACACTATATGTATGTATATGTATAGACACAACATATATATTTATACCCTATGTAGATATATGCATGTGCACTATATGTGTGTGTGTGTATGGATGGATGCTATATATGTGCATGCATTTTATATATATATATATATACACACACCCACACACACACTTAGGAACACTGTAAATGCACTCATATATACATACTGAATGGATATATATGTGTGTATGCACTATGCTCAATATACACACATGCAGAGCATATATTTGGACACTGCATGTGTGTGGATACTGTATATGTATGTATACATATTGTACTATATATACATTCTATAACATATATGTGTGTACACCATATGGTACGAGGAATAGGGCTCCAGCAGGCTCTACTGAAGCACCATATGTTTTGCATGAACAGAGTATGGGGTGAAAATGATTGTTGTTTGCTACATAGTATATGAAATTTAGCAAGTTGTTGGACCTTTGTAACAATACTGTAACCATCATTTCATTGGCCTGTGTGTGTGTGTGTGTGTGTGTGTGTGTGTGTGTTCCTTTAATCATCATAATCACGCTATCAAGGTTTTTTCTCAGGTGAGAACGTTGAGATTTAATAGTGGCTGAGTGACTTATGTGAACAATGGAAACTTTACAGTAATATCAGCATCATATCAACGATCTTGTTTTCCTTTACTTATCACAGCCTTTGTTTATTACCACTTAACTAAATAAACGGAAAGTTGCCACAAATCAGGAAATGTGTCTTTCCACTGTTTAACGGTGGCGTGTTGTCACTAGGTAGCAGGATCCCTTTAACATGGCCAGTATAAACAGTTCAAAATAAACACAGTATCAGTCTATGTTAAAAGTGAAAATGGGGTGTAGGACTTGGGGTGGGGTTTAAAGAAAAAAAATAGAAACAAAGTGAAAATGATACATAAGGTTTAGGTACTATTTGGAAGGATAAGAAAAGCATTTAGTATGGAAGACAGATAGAGAATGTTTAAGTAAACAGGAAGAATAAGAACTTTGTGCACATCTCCAAATTTGGAATGTGAGGGTAAGACGCCTCAAATCTTAAATTATTTGTAGTTTGGGATTCTGAAATAAGTACTCTGAGTTTGCCATTTGTTTGGGAACTTCACTTTTGATGGACTTGCTAGAATAGTCTGTTTTGTTTTCAGGGCAAAAGGACAAGTCATCTCAAAGGCAAATTTCAGGATCTACTTTTGGAGAAACAAGTTGCTTGCAAGTTTCTGAGACACTCTTCAGTTCTTTTAGTCTCAGTCAAGTTCACCTTGTTATTTTGTCATCAATTTGTCACATGTAGTTAGACTGTTCTGTTATTCATAGTTATTTAATTTTCACATAAGGAAATCTCTCCTACTAGTTGGAGTTAAGTTCTTTGAAGCCTGGGAATTGTTTTATACTTTTCATAAACTACTGGGCTAATGATAGGGCTGCCAACCCTTCATCTGGCCATTTATTCTTTGGACAGACATCGTGGAGTCCTTTCTATATGCCAACCATGGTGTCAGCTGCTTAGGTACAAAGATGAATCCAAGATTAATTTGGGAAGCTCTTGCCATACTTGAGAAGAGAGCCCATGGATGGCTTAGTGTGACAAAGTGTAAAAAATGTTTATAGGCTAAGACTGAAACTGATAGACACAGACAGACAACAGTATGGTGGTTACCAGAGGGAAGGGGTGAGAGTGGGGTGGTAAAGGATAAAAGGGGCACAATTGTATGGTGATGGAAGATGATTTGACTTTGGCCGGTGGGTACACAATGGAATATGCAGATCTTGTATCGCAGAAAAATATACATGAAATCTATATGACCCTATTAACCAATGTCACCTCAATGAATTTAAATAAATACATATATATGTAGATACCAAAGGAGAAAAAAATATGTACAGACTGTTATGGGCACATAGAAAATGGGGTTGATTTGAATATGATAAAATTTCCAGATTTATGTTTGCCTTTATTAATTCCTTACAAGCCTGATACTTTTTTTTTTTTAAACTGGTGAATTGGTGATATTTATGTCCTTTAAATGATTTATTCATTCAGCTGGAGGCCATTTCCTTGTTAGGTGCCTGTAATATGTCAAAAGATAGGTCAACTTTACATTACCGAAGGATTAATACCACAGGGTGCCTCCTTCCTGGAATTGGCTCATTCATGAAATGTAAGCATTTTATCTTTTGCTGATAGGCACATTCAAGGTACCATTGTGATTAGTTCAAATTTAATCATTTTGAGCAGTCAGAAACATACAGAGATCATAAAAAGTGAAAAAATATATATACACCAGTTAATAAACTTTGTATCTTAAATGGAATGTGGAGGTCACTATCCGTGATGATCTAGTCTAAAATATTTGTTTGTTATTTAGTCTCAGTATAATCATTTAGTTTTGTTAAAATGGGGAAAATAAGAAACTGGAATGAATGTTTTAAAATTTGTTTTTATTAATATATTTATTTTGCTATTATAGTTGTCCCAGGTTTCCTCCCTTTGCCCACCTCCACCCAGTACCCCATTTCCTCCAGCAGTGCCCGCCTTAGTTCATGTCCATGAGTCATGTATATAAGTTCTTTGGCTTCTCTATTTCCTTTGTTCTTTTTAACACCCCGCTGTCTGTTCTGTAACCACCAATGTGTACTTTTTTTTTCTTTCACATCCAGACAATTCACCATTTAATTACTGCCTTCTGTCAGCTTTTCAAATCATTGGAATGAATATTTATCCAGTTGTTACTAGAGGCCAGCATTGTGCTGGTTAATTTACATGTTAGCTCATTTAATTCCCATGCAGCCTGGTGAGGTGGGTTTGTTAGTGAAGAAACTGTGGATGAGAAAACTGAGGTGACAGAGGGTAGGACTTTGTGGACAGTCACAGCCAAACAAGTCCTTAACATTGCTTTTCAACTCACAAATAAACATTTGTCAATTATGATTAAATACAGTTAATACTAAAGTATGGTTTAATCTGTGGTGAATCTGTGGTGAACAGCATTTCATGACCAATGATTGTACTTATGAATAAAAACTACCTTCTTTGTGTTGTGTATGGAAGTGTGGAAGGGTCAGAAGGGAGTCCACTCACAGACACTTATGGGGTGTAACAAGGCGCTAGGAAATTTGGAATAGAATAGCACAGGTGAGTGGAATCTTTGCCAACAAATGTATATAGTAGTTTTAAAAATCTACATGAATTTTGTATTAGAAAATGTGAGTTCTTAAGCCATCACAGCCGATAGCAGCAGGGCACATGGCTTGTGAGCAGGGTGAGGAATGACATCCCTCGTCCAGAAATAGCAGCTGTGTTAGGGGAAGGGAATGCTTGACATGACAAAATGCAAAATCATTAAAATTCTAAAGCATGGCTGATAAAAATGCTAACTCAATTCTTAACTGCAGCAGAGCAGTAATGAGTAAGAGAAGATTATATTTCATGGCTGCCTGTTCTGAAAATGGCACTGGAAGTTGGTGCCCTAAATTGAGTTCTGTCCCTGCACCAGGGGTCTACTGCTGCCATCTTCCTGTGTCTGTAGTCAGATCGGAGGGAAATGTGTCCTGCAGGCTCCCCCTGAGCCTCCCCTGGGCCTGGAGAGGGCATCGCCTCCATGGGGCAGTGCTAACAGGTATAGAATAATAAGTACACATTTACTCAGTCTTGTGACAGTTGCTCTTTCTCCTACCACCCCCATGGATTGTCCTTTCTATCAATCCGCTGGGACAGTTTGCTGGTTGAACTGAGACACTCCTCCCTTCTCATCTCAGATTTCAGGTCTGTTGAGGCATGTGCTACTTTCTCTTTTTTGATGATCTCTTGTGCCCATAGGAAGGAGCCTTGACCTACTGAGATCTTGTACTACTGGAAAACCTGGATCTCTTTCAAGAACTCATTGCTTAAATTGCTGTATTTGCTCTCTCTTTCTCTCCTCTCATGAACCTACAGCCAGCCCTAGAAGAGTCCTAAGCACAATTAGTTGCTTATCTTAGCCCCAGCCCTCTTATTGCTGCTTTTTTTTTTTTAATTTTTATATGAGGAGGAGCTAAGAACATAGAACATACATCATAAAATTTACCATTCCCTTCCTTTTTTGAAACAAAGTTGCTTTACCAGCCAAAAATTTCTGCAGTTACAGTTAGTGGTTTGGTATTTGCAAACATTCATTAATATGTGACCCTTAAATCAAAATTATATATATATATATATAAACTGTTAAGAAATTTTTTATGGTTTTATTGTATCATGAGGCATTGAAATATCTTTTTTATTTATATTTAAAAAGCATCACAGTTTTGCTAATTGTTTTATATATAATTAATAAATTGCACTCATAATACACTTAGCTATCATGTTCTTTTTAAAAAATATTTTATTACTTTTACTTTTAGAGAACGGGAAAGAGAGAGGGGCAGAGAGGGAGAGAAACATCAATGTATGGTTGCTTTTCACCTGCCTCCATCTATGGACCTGGCTAGCAACCTGGTTATGTGCCCTGGCTGGGAATCGAACCAGCAACCTTTGGGTTCATAGGCCGGTGGTGCCTTATCCACTGTGCCACCAGTCAGGCACTCACAGTTTTTTTGTTTTTTTTTTTTTTTGAACCTCTGTAAACATACACTTTTATTTACATGTCTAATTTTATCTTCCTGTGATTACTTTCTTTTTAAATAAACAATTTATTGATGTTATATTACAGTCATCCCAGTTTTTCCCCCTTTGCTCTCCTCCATCTAGCCCTATAGCCCTGCTCCCGTAGTCAGTCCCACCCTGTTGTCTGTGCCGGTGGGTCATTCATACATGTTTCTTGACTGGACCCTTTCCCTTCTTCCCCCTTGTTCCCTTCCCCCACACTCTGGCCACTGTCAGTCTGTTCTTTTAAGCCGGGGCTGGCGAGCAAATGGCAACATTAGCTTCCGAGCAGTCAGCATCTTGAATCCTCCCTCCCTCTCCCCATGTGGGAGCCATTCCCACCATGACAGGGAAGCAGAGAGTTGGCATGTTGAAGTGAATAAATCTCTTCTGTGACAAATGGAATCATATTAAGCCAGATATGTTTTAGTAGCAGACTTTGCCTATGTAGAGCATGGACTACTGAGAGGTAATTGAGCAGAAAAGCTTCTATTTTGCACAAAACCTCTGGTTATCATAGGAACTTTAAGGTATGTGGCTTTGAGTGCTTGAAAAAATTGTGGGTATACTATTTTCTGTGATAAAGAAAAAATCTTGATTTATTTTTAGAGAGAGGGGAAGGGAGGGGGAAAGAGAAGGAGAGAGACATCAATGTATGGTTGCTTCTCATATGCCCCCAACTGGGACCTGGCCCAAAACCCAGGCATGTGCTGTGACTGGGACTTGAACTGGTGGTCCTTTGGTTTGCAGGCTGGTGCTCAATCCACTGAGCCACACCAGCCAGCGCCACTTTCTGTGATTTTTGAGAGCCTTCATAAACTCTGGTTATGCCAGAGTTTATGTGTTTGTTAACAAGAGCTTAATAATATTCACATTGGGGCAGATTCTGTCTTTTTAATTAGCATCCTTGAAAAGAATATGTGTTGCTTTTCCTATCAAGGAGATAAAACAAATGTCAGCTGTCCTTTCTTGGACTCTAGCTGTTTTGGATGGTGCACCATAGTGCTCATGCCTATTTTTCCCATTTCTCAATTAACAAGCTTGGGTTTGGAACTGGGTACTTTAGTTTGCCACATGTCATGTGAGGCTGTCATCTGAGGAGGTGTTTTCTATTTCATTGTTGCATTATTTGAATTTTTTCTCAAAGAAAATACTGTATTTTTATTTGAATTTATGTATACATAGGACAACAGGATAGTTATTTTTGATACACATATTATTTATTCTTGGTTATTCAGTTGTAGGAAGATAATAGTAGCATTCATGTTAGTAAAATCTGTGCTAGGAAGTGTGCAAATGTCTATGTAAAGTGCTCAGCCTAGCCCTGACCAGTGTGGCTCAGGGTTGGGCATCAACCTGCAAAGCAAAAAGTTGCTGGTTCAATTGATTCCCAGTCAGGGCATATGCCTGGGTTGTGGGTTTGGTCCCCAGTTGGGGTGCATACAAGAGGCAACTGGTGATGTTTCTCTCTCACATTGATGTTTCTCTCCCTCTCTTTCTCCTTTTCACCACCTCTAAACATAAATAAATAAAATCTTTAAAAAATGATTATCTTTGATCATAGCTGTCCACACGTAAAAGAGAAAGTCTTACTACTAAAAGGAATGATTCTCTTTATTGACATGAATAAAGATTTAAACTCTATTGACCATGTAGTAAGTAAAATGTATTATGTGACTTAATGTAAGAAAAGCATCATTACTTGTTAAAAATCTGCTGTGAAATTTTCTTAAACACTTTTGCAGGATATATGAAAAACAGAATAAGATGTCTCTATTGAGGGAAATGGTCTATTAGAACAACTCTGCATCTGACTTCAAAAATCCAAAGTGTGGATAAGCTTCCTAGAAATGGAGTCCAGTTACTTTGAATCTTTGTCATTGATACTGGCAGCTTCACTGCATTACTTTTGTGGGAGCTTCAGAAAGATGCTATCGTGAATAAAATACAATTTTTCATCCCTTGCATTTTAGTTGTGACTTTTGAGTTATGTGAAAATTCTATTGTTAACAGTGTCTGTCTCTTACAGATTTACTTTGCTTAGTTCAGAAAAAAAGTATCTGAATGCCCCCAACACTGAAGCACTTAAATCACAAAAATATAAAATTCACTTGTGGATGAACTGACCAGCTGCCCTAACAATCTCAACTAGAGTTGTGTAAATTTAATTATGTTTTAGTTTCTTATTAACATTTCAATTTTCCTTACTAATTATCTCAATTTCTTCAGTATGATGTTGCTGAATGTCTGGAACAGTGGACTCCTGAATAAGGTTCTTACTTGATGGCTAAAAGCTGGAACAGTTTCCCATTTCCCTGGGTGTGAGTTATGTGACTTTGACTTTTGAAGTGATAGGCACATTTGATAAAACAAGAGTTCACTGCTATTAAAATTGATGTTCTTCGAAGCATTGTTCTCGTAGTATGAAAATACTACCTTTTATTTATTGGATGATGGCACTGTTTCCTGAAAATATTTTAATTTTTCCACCTTATTCAGTATTTAGGTGAGGTGCCCCTGTTATTTGTGGAAAATCCAGGGAGATAGGATATCTGAACTCAAAGCCCTTTTTTTGCCCCTCTGAGAGACCTCAGTTTCTTGTCTCCTTACTTGGTCTAGATGCTTACCTATAGAGCCTGAGGGAGCTGTTTGCTCACCTGGATCCACACCTACAAATCTTTTCTATGTCGCAAAGGTAGGGCATCAGCTGTTACAGTTACTGCAAGGCTGGGTTCTGAAAAGAGCTGACCCCAGTATAAAAATAAGGCAGAGCCGTTAGCTGAAGTGGTCACTCCCTAGTGCCCACTTCATGCCCAGCTTTGCGCTTGCTGCAATGGGGAGCCACAGGTTTCCTTGTCCCGCCAGAGTTTAGGAAGTTTCGTGGAAGAAAGGTTGCGTAGTTAACTGTATCATAGAGGCAGAGCATGATGTGCTGTGGAAGTTGAGAGAAACAAAAGTTAACAAGTATGAGTGAAATATTTTGGGCACAGTAACAAAAGTCACTACACCTGCTGGTACCTTCATACCCTTTGGATCCTTGGATCCTTGGAACCTTGGTGTCAGAGGTTCTTACTCCTTGTAAAGCTCATGTGTCCCCACTATTGCCACCGGGGTCACCCTGATTGAAAGCTCACAGGAGCTCCTCTGCAGAAGAAAACGTAGAGCCTCAGGGTTAATTCCAGTTACTTTTAGTTTTAAAGTTAATTTATCATTATTATTATTTAAGTTGAAAGGGAAAGAAGAGAGTTGCTTCTTCTCCTCACAGGGCTGGGAGCCATTTCCAGTTATTTTTAATAAAATGTTGCTTATAGATTGTAAACACGGCACTGAACAGATACTCCATAATGCTTGTAGCTCTTCTGTAACAGCTCTAAAGCAAGTTACAAGTTCAATAACAAAACTATATAAGCTAAGAAGTGGAAATGAATGTTAGTTTAAATGATCTTTTGTGAGAAAAGGCAGCTGCTTGCATTGCGCATGTGGTGGCATGCATCACGGGTGCTCACAGCACACGCTGTCGCAGGGGAACTCTGTTGCTGTGCAGTCACCCCCACATGACATGGCAATCCTGGGTACATGCTGGTTATGGGATGGCCGTCAGGTGGGCCAAAACATATCAATGTTAACTTTTAAACATAATCATTGCCTTGAAAACAGAATGAAAAACACTCCTTAGTGAATCCGAAAATAAGTTGTCTAATTTGGGTGGAGAAAGCCAACCCCAGACCAGTGAGAAACAGAGTGGTGCGAGAAATTGGGATAGTACAGAAAAGGAGGAAGTTCCGGGGGAGTAAATAGCTCCTTCAGTTGGGAAGCAGCTGGAGCTGATCAGTGCAGATCAGTGCGGGGCCCCAGCAATTGCAGCAGGCCTGTTGGATTGGAGTCTGCTCCCCAGTGAAGGCTGGTGTGGGACTTTGGGAGGTAGGGGAAGGCTTCCTGGTTTACCCTCTCTTTTGTCAGCGGGTGACTGTTAGGGATTTTCAACGGGTATAAATATGCTCCACTGAAGAGACTCTTGTCATTTGTTATGTCCAACTGGAAAGAAGAACCCACCTCCCTTTAGGTGCTTTTTACTTGATGATATTTATCATGGTTTGGTTGAGTGGTTTTTTTTCTGTGAGAATGGTAGGGATAGTAATGTCTCCGTTTCTCTCCAGTGTGAATCAGCTAGTTGCAGATTCTTCCCTTGTTGGTGGAGAAAGCCCTGGGCTAATAATGCAGGTCCACTGTGGAAAAACTGAGGTAATGTGTGAGGCCTTTTGTCATACAGGAGTTTTGATAACTATTTTGCATCAGAAACTAGCCTTTTTCAAATAAAGCTAAATAAGAAATAGTGTTTTTACTAGAATGTGATAAACATAATTTTTACATGATTAATGAAATCTAATCATTTGTCATTACCGAATCCCTTGTGATCTTTTATCTTTGAGTGGAAATATTTTTCTGATATTAATTCAACAATTAGTTGGTTGCTTAGCTTGTGAAAAGTGGGCTAGAAATTTATGGAGACAAATCCCACTTTCAACAAACTAACCAGTTGGACAGTGCCTTCTGCATGGAGCAGTGAATACGGTTAGATGGGAGGGTGTCACTTCTGGGTGAAATAGTGATTGGTCCACGGTGAAAGAGGGTCAAGTTTGGATACATGGGCTGTGTGAAACGGAAGAAGGGAATGGGAGATGCTGGTGGTGTGTTGGGAATGGCAGTGATCAATCAGATTGGCGTGAGGAGAGGCTCAGAGTGGGGAGCGCAGCGGATGTAAGCCTTGGGAGGGTCTCAGGGCAGTGGTCGCCATCCAGACCTTGGACTCAGAAAGACTGGGCTGGGCTTGTGCTTGTGTTACTCTGGACAATGTGCTTAGCTGCTTCAAAACTCATTCAAAACAGTCTACCCAGTGGACATAATAAAACATGCCTTAGGAGTTTGGAGATTAATTAAGAATGTAAATGTTTTCCCTTCCTGACACCTAAACTCAGAAAAGGCACCAGCCGTTAGTGACAGCAAGCTGGGCCATTGGTGGAGCCTTGAGACCAGAGGGAGCAGTGTAGCTTCACTTGGTCTGGGGTCTCTCTTCAGCCTGCCGGACCACTTGGTACACTCTGGTCTGTGGTGTGTGTGGTTAGTTGGAGCTGAGAGGTACTGACATAATCCAGGGATGAGCTGAGCAGATATGAAAACATAGGTTAAGGTAGAGGAAGTGCAGAGAAGGTCTAGATGCCAGAAACATTGGGATGTCTGGCTGCCTAGATTGTTGACTACATGGGACAATGATGATGTGGAAAGAGCCCAGATGGCTCCAAAATGTCAAGTGTAGATGAGTGTGTGATGGTGAAAGTGATAAATGAGTGCAGGTTACCTAGTTGGTTTCCTTTTGGAGATCCTCTCTTCCCAGGGCAAGGCCTGTGGGCTCACCTCCTGTTCAGTTCCCACTGGCTCATGGCAGGTGGCTTGGAGGGTGGACACGTGCATTTCAGAGACACGTTTCACACTGATGGTGGCTCATTTGGCCTCTCAAAGCCTCAAATGATAAGTTTTGTCACTATTTTGCAGCGGTACCCAAATTTGAAGCGTGAGTGTAAAGTTTTCAAACTTGTATCTCTCATGTAGCTGATTAAGTGTCACTGGGAGAGGCCAGACCAGCCTCTGACAGTGGTTGTTTTGAACCTGACCTTTGAGCTAGTTTATTTTCACATGGGAAAGACAGTGAATTGGTCTCCCGTCACACCTCATTATGTGTCTCAAATTGTATTACTTCTTAGCTGAATTGCTTCCCTTGTTTCAGCTTTTACAAAAATGAAGTCTGTTCTCAGCATGTGACAGTGTGCCTCCTTTGAGGGTTTTCAAAAGCATCTACTCCAGCCCTGAATGTTCCCTCAAGTTAGTTTTAAAGAGTCAGTGACATTAGTTTATAGGAACACTTTGTGGACAGAGCTGGGGCTGGGCTTTCTGTAAGGGGCCAGAAAGCACCTTTTTTTAAAAAAAAAATAAATAGTGTATCATCTATTTATTATTTTTAAAAACTTTTTTAAAAATTTATTTTTAGAGAGAGGGAAAGGTAGGGAAAGAAAGAGGGAGAGAAACATCATTGTGTGGTTGTCTCTCCTGCACCCCCTGCTGGGGACCAGGCCCACAACACAGGCATGAACTCTGGGAATCAAACTGGTGATCCCTTTCTCCCTCAGGCCAGTGCTCAGTCCACTGAGCCACACTGGCCAGGGCAGAAAGCACACGTTTTATTCTTGCTGCCCCTGGTATATGTTGTTCTTTGTCTTTTTTTTCTTTTTTCTTTTTTTAACAGTTTAAAAATGTAAAAATCCCTTTTAGCTCACTGAAATTTATTCAAGGGCCATAGTTTGCAGACCCTTAATTGCACTTTACTCATAAGTCTGTCTTTCATTACAGCCTAGGCAGGAGTCCCTCATCATCATTTCAATTCTCCAGCTAAGAAGCTTTCACCTTGATGCCAAAACTTACTTCACGTTTATTTTTAAAGATCTCCCTTCCCTTACTGCAAGGTTCAGTGTCTGTCAGGAACATGCAGCTGCCAACTTCTATCCTGTTGCAGGCCCAGGAAAATGCAGCAGGCGCCTTGGTATTTCAGTTTCATCACTTCCCGGAGAACCAGTTCTGAGACATTTGCAGAAACTTCTAGTAGGTCCAGAGTCAATGTTTAGAATGTTTCCTAAATGCATGTTGCCAGGATTTAATTTCCAATTCCTTTCCATCTACTAATCCTGTGTGATTGGTTTATCTTCCTGTTCCCATTTGGATCAGTGGGATGTTGAATGATACACTTTTTCCTCCCAATTTAGAATTTCAGCTCTGATTTCACAAGTGGATCATTCTTCTTACTGTTCTTTAGAGATCTTAAAAAAGAAGAAAACACGCTGAAAACTAAAAACCTAAGCAATTTCAACAGGTCCTCCCTGCACATTCTGGAATTGGAAATGTTGCTGACTTTTCCCTCCCTCCTGGGTGGCAGGGAGAACTGATTATTTTCATGCAGGTTTCTTCACCCTTCTTCTCAGGGGGCACATGGTAGCTATAGGGTGTGACAACTTAGTTATCACATTAGTTTACATTTTAGAGTGTTGTCACTACTGACACACTCTTGTTCTCAGGGTGGTGACTTACTGCCCTGGGGACCCTTTAGTGGCCCCAGATTCATGCCCTGAGCTTTGATGAGAAACTGCTTTGTGTCATGCTGATGCTCAGAACCATTCAGATGAAGTAGGAAGCACTTTGGGAGAAACAACCTGACAAAGTATAGGCTTTTAGTAAGTGCTGGTCATTATTGTAGCTTTAAAATAAGCAAACATTACTTTATAGCTCTTTATATTTTTTTGGACTGGTTGGGGCTTGTTGGGGAGGCATCCAGTTCTCTTTCCCTCCCCACCTCCCTCCCCTCCTTCCCCTCACTCCACTCTCTCCCCTCTCTGTATAAAATCGATTAAAAAAAAATCCACAGGTAAGGATTTAAAAACAACATCCTAAAAGCAAGTGCTGATTTTGTAACTTTTTATTTCTTAGAATGTACTCCAATTTTTTTTTTATTTTAAAGATTTTATTTCATTATTTCTAGAAAGAGGGGAAGGGAGAGAGGCAGAGAGGGAGAGAGACATCAATGTATGGTTGCGTTTCACCTGCCTCCAGCCACAGACCTGACTGGAGACCTGGTTTGCAACCTGTTTATGTGCCCTGGCTGGGGAATTGAACCTGCGACCTTTGGGTTCGCAGGCCGGTGCCTTACCCACTGTGCTACCAGCCAGGGCCCAATTTTGAAATAGATCTGTTTCCCTGATACAGTTAAGAATCTCCTTGTCCTTTATTGTGAAATTGCAGAGGCCTCAGGAGGCAGGTCTTCATGCACAGTAGTGAGAAGCCACCCACCAGGCAAGTGCAGAAACATGGGTTCAGAATAACACCAATTCCAGCACATCAGGAGAGACACTTTTCTAAATAAGTGTCTGTTTCTCAGATTAAGTATGAATCAATGGTTTCTTTCTTCATTTAGATGCAATGATATTTTGTCATTATGCTATCAAATACTTCTGAGGACTGTATTGAGTTGAAGCGCATGTGATTCACGTGCTTATTTCCTGTTATGTTGTCAGTTTACACCAGTGTCTTACGTTTAGAATGAGTCCATGAGTGGAAATTTAAGTGCACTTGAGGAGATGTTGTTAGAAACTGGATTTGCATAGAGCAAGTGGGAAAAAAAGCACAATTTTATATCTTATTACTTTAGCACATGTAGATTCTATGGTTTCAAATTCTAGGTATAATAGTGGTGTGGTCTATGGAAAATGCCTTCTTTTAAAATTGGAAAAATTTTAATCCTCAAAAGCATTGTTGAAAAAGCAGAACCAAGATTGGAAGAAAAATCTTCTGTGGACAACAGGTGGGATTGACTTTGGGGGGAATGGGTGGGTGGGGAGGGGGACAGATGGGAGCAAAAAGGGGATGGATGTAATACAACAATAAAATTAAAAAAAAAAGAAAAAAGAAAAAAATAATCTTCTGGGCTGATTCTAGTTTAGGATAGTTTTACTTCATGGGAAATCTATATTTTTTGAAAGTCCATATAGTGATTTGTGTTTTGTGTGTGGGTGTATGTAACACTGTTTTGAAACTCAGGTACCATTTCGTATTTTTCTGAGTGACATGTTTCCTGAAGTGAATTGAAGCTGTTGGAGGTCAGCGTTCTTTCTAGACTTGAAGATGCACAAATGCTCTAGCATGGTTGGCACAGAGGAGGTGTACATGATCATCTATTAAAAAAACAGAGTTTTGTCTATTTGGTAGAGATTTTATAAAGTAACAGGTAGGAATCTCCTCATGTTTCAGATACATGAAACTGAAATTATAAAAATGATAAATCCCATGATTTTCTTCTTTAAATAGTGAGCCTTTGTTCTTGAAATAATGATTCATTGACAAAAATATCTGTATGCAACTTTGATTGCATTATTTCTCAAGTTAGCTCAATTTTCTGATAAGAAAATCATTAAGTTTAACATTTACCTTGATATTGGTGAGCACGGAAATTCTTTCATGTAGATGCCTCTATAATGTTTAACATGAGGAATTAACCCTTTTGTACTTGGGAACCTTATCTGTTAGGATCATTGTTGAGGACCTTGGGAAATCAAGAAAGACTTTTGAGTAGCAAAAGATGTAGCACTGTCATCAAAACAGCATGGTACTGGCATAAGAATAGACATATAGATCAATGGAACAGAATAGAGAGCCCAGAAATTAACCCAGGACTCTATGGTCAACTCATATTTGACAAAGGGGGAAGGAACATCCAATGGAGTAAAAACAGTCTCTTCAACAAATGGTGTTGGGAGAACTGGACAGCAACATGCAAAAAGATA
>PVIW01012278.1:0-32935 GCA_004026585.1 Noctilio leporinus
GAATAGAAGTGGAGAAAGTGGGCAGCCTTGTCTCGTTCCTGATCTTAGGGGGAAAGCTTTCAGTTTTTGTCCATTAAGTATGATGTTGGCTTCAGGTTTCTCATAGATGGCCTTTATGATGTTGAGGTATGCTCCCCCTATTCCCATTTTGCTGAGGGTTTTTATCATAAATGGTTGCTGCACTTTATCAAATGCTTTGAAAGAGCAATTTTTAAGTTCTCTTTTGAAATGGTCTAGATGGAAATAGGCTTTCCCCTTCTTTGTAGAGAGCACCCCAAGGAATGGACCAGGTCTTCCATAGGACACAGGAAAGAACAGGGAGACAAACTTGGGTTTCAATCCTGGCTGGGTGATGTTAAGCAACATACTTAACCTCTCTGATTCCCGTATTTCTGATCTGAAGAGAGACCATCATAATTCCTACTTTCTAGCACTATTCTGAGCATAACCACTAAGCAACAGACCCTAAGTACCAAGGCACGCTGCTTAGCAGAAATGAGTGCTGGGAAATGAATTTTCCCATTCCTTATGTTCTCTCTTTAGCTCAATACTCAGGACCTGTGCTGTACAAACATAAATGCTAAATACATACTTAGAAATCAATTATAAATCTTTTAGGCAACCTTGGTATGCACCCATGGTGGCACTCCTCTTGACACAGCTCTTCCACTTGTCCCTTTATCTCTCTTTCATCACTGATTTTTCCACATTGAGCTCCCGAAGGTCACCTGACTTGACTGGTGTGCTACAAAGTCCTTGCTCAGTGCTGGGCAGTTTTGACATCTGATCTGCCCCTTTCTACACACACACACACACACACACACACACACACACAGAGGCTAGAGCCCCTTTTCACTCACCATGGGTAAGGAAATGGGAACCACCGGTGAGGAAAGCAGCGCCACCACTTGGCGAAAAACCCTTCCGTGAAGCCTTCTGTCGCCTCAGGGTACTGGCACAAAAAATGCTGAAGCTCCTCAGTCAACAGGGGCTTTCTGGTCTTTGACACCCAGGAAAACAAAAGCAACGCAAAAGAACACAGAATTAGCTATAAGGAATGTCATAAAGCTTGATGATTTCTAGTCATTAAATGGGTAAACAGCCCTGGCCAATGTAACTCAGCTGGAGAGTTGTCCCACAGACTGAAAGGTCACAGGTTCGATTCTGGGTCAAAGCACATTACCCAGGTGGAAGGTTGGATCCCTGGTTGGGACACATACAAGAAGGCAACCAACAACCAATGCTTCTCCCTCCACCCTCTTCCTTTCTCACTAAAAGCAATGAAAAAAACAAAAATCCTTGGTGAGGATAAATGGGTCATCAGCCAGTGGGAGAATCAGGCTTCTTGCTCACCTTGATCACCAGAGTATGGAGTCTCTCAAATGTCTTTGGGGCATCTTCCAAGAGCGTTACCTTGGGGGGTAATTTCAGGGCACAAATAGTGCAGTTGGCAGGGATGGCGTCTGACTCATTCTGCTCACGGTCATCTATCTGCCAGGGGTCAAAATCTGAGAGAGCAAAAGGAAGCAGATATAGTAAGAACACAGCAGGTAAATCCAATAGCTCCAGCAATGAAGTAGAAAGATATAATAACGATTTTAAAAGCTAACTATGACAACCACTGGTGACTTGGGAAAAGGTACATATGTAATATGTAGCCTCTTAAGGAGGGAGCAGAGTATGCAGGGGACAGAGTGGGAAGGAAAGGTATTTGTCTCTGTAGATTCTTCTACATTTTATGGAAAATATTTTTTAACATGTACATGTATCTCCTGAGTCAAATCAACAAGCAAAATCAAATAGTCGAAGAAGGTATTATTCAGTGACATGGGGTTGGAGATGTCGTTCTTCCATTTTCTAGCCTGTGACCCATACATCTGAACTGTCTACAGCATATGGAGAAGGGGCAGTCAGAAAGGAGGGGTCCCACCATCAGTGCTGAGTCCCATTGCATATCTTCTCCAATAATCTGGGTATGGGCCTAGACCCTTGCTTCACAAGTGCAAGTGGAGGCCAGGGTGACTCTAGGAAGAGGGAGGAAAGGGGGCAGAGAGAAGGGATGGAGAGTAGACAGGATGTTGGGGGTCCCTCTGGAAAGGTATTGGGGCATAGAGCCCAGTGCAGGCCAGTCCAAGGCTGTAAGACCTGACCAGAAAGCCAGAAAAGTTGGGTGCATACAAGCCTTGATGTTCTAGCCAGGGGGCCCTGGGGTGTAAATCTGGCCTTGGGAATATTCCATACATCCTTTGGAGTCTGCCCTGTGACCTGAACTTCCTTGACTTGTGTATTGCACCCGCAGTAGATGTTAAACCTTAACCCACATGTAATCTCACCCTCCCTAAAGTTCTATGGGCCACCTGGAGTTCTTGGCATCACCTTGTCTAACAGACCATAGCCTGAAGTGGATCATCACATTCCTTCTATTGTTATCTAAACTTAACAACTCTCTTTTGAATACTTTTCTGTGGAAATGATTTGTGGTGTGTATGTGCACCCCCAACCTTGCGTAATCAATAAAAACCTTTGGAGGTGGGCTGTTCAGACCTTTGTCTATCAGACACTGGCCAGTCTTCTCTGCCCTGGCACAAGCTGCCTGGGAAGGTTCATTTCATCTACAGCACTGGGGGATCTCTGCAGGTCAGGGGTCCCCCACATTCCTGGCATCTAATGTGGGGCCCGAAGGACACCCCTTTGGGCTTCACCCACTCCAGAAGGCTATGAGCAATTGTCGCAGACAGCACACTGATGTTGGAGGAAGTGGCGCGTTCATCCCATGGTAAGGGACAGTGGTACCCAGCAGAGGTATATCTGCAGGGTGTGTTCTAAGATAAAGGGAAGGTCTTCAGCTGGTTTCCCCCTACCATTTCAGTTCCTTTCTTTCCTCAGTATCCTCTGTTTCATCTCAGATTTATAGGGCTTTATGAGTGTTGCAGTGATTTGCTAAGACACTGCAGATAAGAGGCACTTCCTCCCTCCAGCTCGAGCAATCAGGTGCCCCCTTGAGAGTGTCGGAGTCTCTCAGCAGTGTCTAAGGTCAATCCCTGAGACATGTAGGGACCTCATAGAGACTTCCACTCATTCACTTAATTTTCCTCTGCTCTGCCATGGAGGAGTGATAAGGGTTGGCTACCCAGCTCCTTGAGTCTCCCTGGTAACCTGGGTTAGCTAGCGCCTGAGACACGTAAGACAGATCCAAATGACCAAGGGGTAACACCCTTGGGAGCCATTTCCCACAAGCAGCACCTCTGCACCCATTACATCATTCCCTACCTAGATAGCTCTAGTGAGCATGAATTTGGAGGAAAGAAATGGTGAAACTGAAACTATTGGCCAATATGTCAGTCTCTTGGCAGCCATGGGGAGCGAGTGGTATGTCAAAAGAATAGGAAATATATTTCCGAGTAGTTCAACAGCTGTTAAAGTGCTCAAGATGTAAGGTAGAAGAAAAAACTTTTAATTGCTCTCATAAAGGTTGTAGAGGATCACTGCCCTTGATTTCCTGGCAAGGAGTCTTTAGACTTAAAGGCCTGGGAGAAATTAAAATGGAAGCAAAGACTTAAAGGCTGGCCACGGTAGCCTCTACCGCAGCTGCAGGAACCAAGGCTTCCCAGGTACCCAGCTGCCGCCTCTACCTTTTAACAAAACACCCTGGGCAATACCAAGACACCTATGGGAAGTAGTGTGTGTGGAAAATGAAAAAGTTATAAAAGGATTTTACTTTTATCTATCTAAAAGCCAAGATTCTAAATCACAGTACATATTCCTTGGTTAAGATCTCCAAGGTTCAAAATTTAAAGAGCTTTTCCTCTTTAAAAGGAGTATTTCAAAGGCGCCTTGAAATGTCTCAAGAACATATTTAATTGGGCTTGTTAAATGCATTTTAAAATACGTGGAAAGCTTTGTCAAATAAGAAAACATTACAAAATTCTAATATACTGCTATTTATACCTCTAAAAAGGCAAAGTTTTCTTCTTTATCTAACTGGTGAAAATAAGGAGAATAAACCAACTGCTCCTCCCTGTCAAAAAGGACATTGAAAACTTCCCCATTCCCTCCAAATGTTTCCCCTTTGAGAAGTTCCTACCCAGGAGGGCAAATTGGATTTGTGAAGGAGGGCAAATTGGATTTGTAAATGACCTTCTTACCAGCATGGAAGTTAGGAACTTTAAGGAGATAAAATCACTCTTAAAAGACCCTCTTGGGCTAGTAGAACAATTAAACAGTGGGGAACAAATAAATTAATCGCTTGGTTTGGTATACTTTTATTCATACCCATGTCATTTCAAATATGTTTTTGGTCATTTAAAGACAGTCATTGTATTACCGAAATGCATTTTCAAAACTATTACACCTTTAAAAAATCCCTGAAAAGGACTTTTAATTAAAATAAAAATTTAACTTAATAAAATTTATTTTTATTTTACTTTTATTTCAAAATAAAATTTCAAATACTACTTTGAAATAATAGGGATTTGTAGGGCTCCTGGGAATGACTAGGCTTGTAAAGATACTGGCCAATAAGTAGGATAATCAGGAATTAATTGTAGTAAAACTAGAAAAGCCTGTTTTGTTGCTGCCTGTCACCTACCAGACCCAATAAGCAATGACTGGAATTGAATCTTTATGGATACTTTAGTCAAATAGTTGGTGACCTGAGAAGACAGTGAGTTTGCACTCAAACACTCTTCAGAATTCAGAGAAAACCTTAATGAAATCAAAATCACAACATTCTTTCTTTGCATCCTAGGTAGATGTCTTTTTGTCCTGGGTGGGAGTTCTCTGATGGCTCAAATGCTACCTTAATCACTTGCAGTCTTCCTGAGGCACAAAGGTGGAACTGCTTAAGGTTACCTGGGGTGGGTCATTCCTTCCAAGTTCCTAAAACAAAAGCTTTTTTTTTTTTTTTTTTTTTAAGACTTTTATTTATTTTTAGAAAGAGGGGAAGGGAGAGAGGCAGAGAGGGAGAGAGACATCAATGTATGGTTGCTTTTCACTTGCCTCCAGCCACAGACCTGACTGGAGACCTGGTTTGCAACCTTGTTATGGGCCCTGGCTGGGGAATCGAACCTGTGACCTTTGGGTTCACAGGCCGGCACCTTATCCACTGTGCCACCAGCCAGGGCCTAGCTTTTTATATACATTAATTACTAAGCTTATTGGCAGTTACCTGAAACTAAAATTTTCCAATATTTGGGACTAGATGAACTAAATATAATTGTTTTTCTTGTAACTTTGTTCAAAATATTGCTAACTTTTAAATACTTGTTTGTTTTCTTAAAGCAATTTGGTAAATTGTAGCAAAGTTGAAACATTTATGCTTGCCTCTCCTAAAGGGGGAGGGAAGAAAGTGCCATTCTTTTTCTTTCTCCAACTCCTTGCGGTAGAGAAAATACATGTATGTAGCCTTAAAATCTGCAAAAAAGAGTCCAGTTTCAGTCAAAGCTATTTATTTCACCAGTAGCAAAAAAGGAATACAGTTCATCTATCTGTGGCAATTTAAACTTTTTCCCTTAGTCCTTCCCTAGCCAAAGCACCCCATTGCCAAGTCTGGTAATTCTATGTGGGAAAGACAGGGACGCCCTGCATCCCACTGGTTGACTCCTGAAGCAATGGTGGGAGACACGCCCCCTAAAGCCCAGGAACTTTTTTTTTCTGGGTGCACCACAGACTGGATTATAACTCTTTAATCCTACTAAATCTTCATTGGAATACATTCTTTTTAAAGATTTTATTTATTATTTTTAAAGATTTTATTTATTATTACCTGAGAGGGGTAGGGAGAGAGGCAGAGAGGGAGAGAGACATCAACGTATGGTTGCCTTTCACCTACTCCAACTACGGACCTGGCCTGAGACCTGGACTGCAACACGGGTATGAGCCCTGGCTGGGAATTGAACCAGCGACCTTTGCGTTCTCAGACCGGCACTTTATCCATTGTGCCACCAGCCAGGGCTGGAATACATTCTTAAGGACTAAGTTAAACTACTACCCAGCTCTCATAAAAATCAGGGGTTCCTTAAAAACTAATGCAAGACTCAGGCCTTTTAAAGTTCTATATGGCAGGCCATTCTAAACTTTGAATTTAATATTTAAAATGTTACAAATTTTAGACCTAGAAGCTGTAGTCCCACCAATAAGCCATGCCAAGCTTACTATCTCCCCTGCCTCTTCTGTAGCCTCTGTAAAAGTTGTCAAAGTCACTGGATAATAAAACAGCATACTTTTATACACACTAAAGGAATACAGTAATTACCAAAAATAAAACATTTTTCTCTTTCTCAAGTCTAGCCTTTGAGTAGAAGGTGGGGGCATTCTACACTCCCAGCTCCTTTCCAGAAAACAGCTGCCACTGTTTAACCCTTTAACTCTCCCCTTCTAGTATTAGTTAATATTTGAAACCAAAATTTATCAAGCAGTAAGCATATAATATACTTAGGAAAGTACAAGAAGTGTTACAGAAGTATAGAATTACAATTTCAGTAAGTATCAGAAGGACAAAAATTTTCCTATTCCAGTAAAGGCCTTCACAGACTCAAAAGACTAATTTGTAGGTTATTATATAAATTAACCCCCCTGGCTGGTAGCACAGTGGATAAGGCGCCAGCCTTCAAACCCAAAGGTCGCTAGTTCAATTCACCAGCCAGGACACATAACCAAGTTGCAAGCCAGGTCTTCAGCCAGGTCTGTAGCTGGAGGCAGATGAAAGGCAACCATACATTGATGTTTCTCTCCCTCTCTACATCTCTCCCTTCCCCTCTCTCTATAAATAATTTAAAAATATTTTTAAAAATACATAAATTAACCATTTTGCTCAAGTTTTCTTATTGCAGGTATGTCTAGCCACCTGGTAAGCTACTACACACATTCCAGCCAGGTATTTTTTTTACTGTTACATGGTCTTTAAAAATTTCACCTTCTAAACTCATAAAATTTCCTTATAATCCTCATTTTATTATAACTGTAATCTTAAATTTAAGTATATTCAAAACTTCAGTGTATTTCTTAAACATAACATTTATACTTAGTATAACATAATTACATAGGGAAGAATTATTCTTACCCTTAGGGCAGTTTCTAAAAATATTTTATGGTTTATAACAAAACTAAAATATCACAATAGAAACTAATTTGAATGTTAAATAAGAACATATGCATTCAAATTGAAATAATATAAAGAAAAGTAATTTTAAGGATATATATAAAGATATATCCAGCCCTGGCTGGTGGCACAGTGGATAAGGTGCCAGCCTGCAAACCCAAAGGTCGCTGGTTTGATTCCCAGCCAGAGCACATAACCAGGTTGCAAGCCAGGTCTCCAGCCAGGTCCATAGATGGAGGCAGGTGAAAGGCAACCATACTCTCCCTTTCTGCCTCTCTCTCCCTTCCCTTTTTTCCAAAAATAATAAATAAAATATTTTTAAAGCTAATCTTTCTTATATTTTAAGATTTTATTTATTATCTCTAGAGAGAAGGGAAGGGAGAGAGAGAGAGAGACATCAATGTATGGTGCTTTTCACCTGCCTCCAGCTATGGACCTGGCTGGAGACCTGGCTTGCAACCTGGTTATGTGCCCTGGCTGGGAATCGAACCAGCGACCTTTGGGTTTGCAGGCTGGCACCTTATCCACTGTGCCACCAGCCAGGGCAAAATAAAGTCTTTAAAAAAAAAAAAGGATATATCCAGATTTTTCCTACTACTCTCATTGTCTACTTACATAAGTAAGCATTTTCTTAATAATATATAGCACGTTATATTTTAACTATCAAGTTGTTAGTTTTTGCTCCTTATACTCATAAATTTAACAATAACCCATTACCTGTATATTTAAAAAAACATATAAGAATATTCAAGGTTTGGAGAACCAAGATGGCGAAGGAGTAAGTGGAGCTACACCAATCTCCTCCCAACACCAAACTGGAATTACAACTTAATAGGGGAGAAACCACCCAGAATAACCAACAGAACATCAACTGGAGAGAAGTCTTATTCTACGGACAGAACAGAAGAGCCAATTCATCACAACGTGATCAGTAGGAAGGCAGAGCGGAGAGAGGCTGGTGGGGCTCCCACGGACAGCAGTTGAAGGGACAGAGAAACATCTCAGCAGCTGGGGCTCCACCTGACATGGGTGGGATCTAAACCCTCAACTGGGCTTCCCAGCCTACCGCAACACAGCTGAGAGTAAAATAGCACCAGCTATGAAAAGAAAAAAGCCATCAGGTTTAGCTAACTTGACAGAGAGACTAAATTCTTAAAGGGACCACACACGAAAATACAGAGGCACCCACCTACCCTGCGCTCCAGCAGAGAAAGGGCACAGTGAACTAGAGAAGACTGGGGAAAGTTTGGGTCAGTGGCTTTAGGGGGAGAGTTGAGGGAGCAGCCCATTAGTCCAGTACTACTCATCCCCCATACAGCCTACAGACCACTCTTCTCCAAAGGGCGGGAGCCTGAGGGGAAGCCACAGCCCCACCCATAGGAATTAATCTGCCCCACTCAGCAGTGCCTAAACCTGATCTGTGATCACAGGTTGACTGGATTAACAACTGAATTCATCTGCCCCACCCAGAGGTGCCTGAAATTGCCCACTGGTCACAGGTTGATTGGATTAACAACTAAAGAAGACAAAGACAGTGGATCTCTGGTTGTCTCCAACTGGCTGGCTGACTAGGCCCAGACTGGGACACGCGCTGACGTCACCAAGCACAGATCCAGGAAGTAAAAAAAGGGCACCTCTACACCACAGAAGGTCACACCACTAAGACAGTAAGTCAAAGCAGACCAGTTTAAGAAGCAGCAACAAATAAGAGCCACCTAAAACGGGGAGACAAACCCTCAACAAATGGAAAAGAAGAATCCCCAGGAAGAGAGCAAAATGAAACAGGCAAGCACACTCTCACACATGGAATTCAAAATAATGATGATAGAGAAGCTCAATGAGCTCAGTGAGTTCAAAGAAAACTGCAACAACTCCAGGGGAACTATGAAGGACTCCAGGAAAGCTACAAGGAACTTACTGAGAACCACACCAGCATTGAAAAGGACATAGAAGCCATCAATAAGACCCAGGAGGAAATTAAGAATACCATTTCTGAATTGAAAAACACAGTAGAGGAATCAAAAGCAGGCTAGAGAAAGCAGAGGATTGGATCATCAAGCTGGAGGTCAATGTAGAAAAAAATTCCCCGGCAGTGCAACAAAATGAAAAAAGACTAAAAAAGAATGAAGAGGTTTTAAGAGAGCTGCAGGACAACATGAAATGTAATAACAACCGTATCATAGGGATACCAGAAGGAGAAGAGGAGGGGCAAGGGATAGAAAACCTGTTGAAAAAGTAATGATAGAAAACTTCCCTAACTTGAGGAGAGAAAATGTCATGCAAACTCAGGAAGGCCAAAGTGTCCCAAGGAAAATCAACCCAAACAGGCCCACCCCAAGGCACATCATAATGAAAATGGCAAATTTCAAAGACAAGGAGAGAATCCTTAAGCAACAAGAGAGAAACAGCTAATAACATACAAGGGGGCTCCGATAAGGTTAAGGTTATCAGCTGATTTCTCAACAGAAACACAACAAGCCAGAAGGGAATGGCAAAAAATATTTCAAGCAATGAAAAACAAAGGCCTGCAACCAAGAATACTCTACCCAGCAAGGCTGTCTTTCAAAATGGAAGGTGAAATAAGGAGTTTCCTTGACAAACAAAGTCTAAAAGAATACATCTCCAACAAACCAGCATTGCAAGAGATGTTAAAGGGTCTGCTTTAAGAAGATGAAGAAACAGAGAGACAGAGATACATAGGTACAAAGGTAAATGGATTAAATGCACCAATCAAAAGATACAGGGCAGCTGAATGGAAGAACCAACTTTAACTTAAGAATGCTTTAAAGTGATCTTGTTACTATACCTGAAGAACCCTGAAACACCAATTTGTAAGAACCTATGTACCCTTATGTTCATAGCAGCGCTATTTACAATAGCCAAGTGCTAGAAACAGCCTAAGTGCCCATCAGTGGATGACTGGATCAAAAAACTTTGGTATAGAAGGAATTCTATACCGGCACCTTATCCACTATGCCACCAGCCAGGGCTTAAAGTGCATTTTCAAATTGTTCATGTGAGATCACATTTGTGAGAAGCAGGTAGTGGGCTTCATCAGTCTAACCACCATTGAGATGATATCAAACAAAAAAGGGGGAGATGATGGGGTCCCCCTGGGAAGGTGTCAGGACATGGAGCCCAGTGCAGGCCAGGCCAAGGCTGTAAAACCTGATCAGAAAGCCAGAAAAGTTGGGTGCATACAAGCCTTGATGCTCTAGCCAGGGGGCCCTGGGGTGTGAATCTAGCCTTGGGAATATTCCATACATCCTTTGGAGTCTGCCCTGTGACCTAAACTTCCTTGACTTGTGTATTGCACCCGCAGTAGATGTTAAACCTTAACCCACATGTAATCTCACCCTCCCTAAAGTTCTATGGGCCACCTGGAGTTCTTGGCATCACCTTGTCTAACAGACCATAGCCTGAAGTGGATCATCACATTCCTTCTATTGTTATCTAAACTTAACAACTCTCTTTCTTTTGAATACTCTTCTGTGGAAATGATTTGTGGTGTGTATGTGCACCCCTAACCTTGTGTAATCAATGAAAACCTTTGGAGGTGGGCTGTTCAGACCTTTGTCTATCAGACACTGGGCAGCCTTCTCTGCCCTGGCACAACCTGCCTGGGAAGGTTCATTTTATCTATGGCACTGAGGGATCTCTGCGGGTTGGGGGTCCCCTAAAACAGGGCTTTTCAGGGGCCCATCTCTGGAGTAAAGTGAATTATATCTGTCCATTAGACAGTGCCGTATCCCAACTCAGAAGAGGGTAAGGTGTACTAGTCATGGTTTCTATCCCCAAGGACTGCAGGTTGGTGAGAAATGGAAGAATGCCCACTCAGACCCCGATGTGAGTGCTGGTTGGCTCCCTGACACCTTTCGCTGGTAGGTCCCTGCCTTTAGGGGTTGGCTCTGCTTCTACATAGCCCTTCTTACTTTCCCTTTATTCCTTCCCTGGCATTATTCTGTTTATAATGTTATTATACTATTTCGTGTTTGCTTTTTGGTCCATTCTGGGGTTTATGTGTGTTCTCTGAGATATGTATTTGTGATAAACTCCAGTTTGAATCCAAAATGTTTCACCAGATGATTTCTGATTAAAACCCAATGGAAACAAAATCAGGAGGGAGCCTGGAACAAAAGAAGACTGACATCTAAATGTTACTAAAATTTCAGGTCAATTCTTTAAACCAATAAATACACTTGGAAATTGACTCTCAACCAAAAATCCTTTCTGTAGTTGGCAGCAAGCGCTTTTTCCTGGTTTTCTTACAGCAGCATTAGGGTGGAGAGAATCCTATCTGGGAAAGGCTGTGTCTGTTCTCAGCAAGTCTCCAGAGCCCCTCCAAGCACTCTCATCTCCGGCAGTTAGAACTTGTGCTTCCTTGAGGAAGCTGCCACTCACTACCCTTCTTATCTGTCTCGGCTCGTGGGCAGATTACTCACCGGAGACCTACTGCACCCTTACCAGAGGGGTACCTTGGTCCCATATGGCTCGCCATAAGCCTCCAGGGCCAGCTGAAAACCCTTCAGTGGCACGGTGGCACCTGTTTTGGTGGTACTCTGAAGCTGCAAAGCTTTACAGGTTTTTTCTTCTGAAATATTTTGAAATCCTTATTAGATGCCAAATATGGTGAACTCTCACCAACATACAAGAACTGTGGGTAATGGGCATACAATGATGCATACATAATCATAACAACATGATATAATTATATAGCATTTCAGTTTTTGAAGTACTTGTGAGGGAGGAAGGAAGGAGAAAGGGAACTCATGTGCTAAGTGCCAGGCCCTATGCTAGCCATTTTCTCATCCTGTATGGTTTACTTTTTACCATATAATTCTTGAGGAGGCATCACTATTCTCATTTTATAGATTAGCAAATTGAGAGTGAGAGGCAACAGGAATTACCAAGGCACCAGTGTGGTGGGGAAGGGCACAAGGATGGGGGTGGTGCTGCAGGGTAGGGAGGATGGATCTAATGAAGGGCTTTGATGGCTTCTGGCTTCAAGGGCCTAAAGCACTGAGAGCAAAAACAAGGAACCATCAAAGGCCTTCAAATAGGGACTTCCTGATGTTTTAGGAAAGTTATTCAGGGTTGTGACTAGGGTGTCCTAGGAGAGGCTGGGAAGAGAAACACCTGGTGGTATTTTGGTTTTGCCCTGTTCTTGGTGGTGGTGGCAGTGGTGGGGAGACGGCTGTATTGCGATGGGAGGTAAAATATCATGAGAGCCTAAACTGAGACAGTGGGCTTGGGAAGAAAGAGGTGATTCCAGGGGCAGCAATGACACAATCTAGAGACCTAAGCTGCACTTTCAAGAATGTCTGTGTGGCTGACATTACCCAAGAGCTCCTCACCTAAGGGAGCACCCACACAGTAGACACAGAAGACCCGAAGATTTATCATGACATTTTTGGCCAGGAGGAGGGTAGGGTTGGAGGGAAAAGACATTGTTTTGCTTTTTCTGTGTAGATATTACATTAAAAAACACACCTTTATTAATTCATATACCATAAAATTCATTCAAAGCCCACAATTCAGTGGTTTTTAGTACATTTTCATAACCAGCACCATCATTTAAGTTTAAAATATTTTCATCACCCTAAAAAGAAACCCTGTTCCTGTTAGCAGCCCCTTCCCATTCCAACCCCTCTACTGCCAGCTCTAAGCATGCATTTGCCTATTCTGTATTTCATATAAATAGAATCATAAAATATATGGTCTTTCATGCCTAACTTTAACTTAGCATAATGTTTTCAAGGTTCATCCACGTTATAGCATGTATCAGTTTTCATTCCTTTCTACTGCCAAGTAACATTCCATTATACAGATATAGTACATTTTGTTTATTTATTCATAAGTTGCTGGGCATTTTGGTTGTTTCTATTTTGTGGCTATTATGAATAATGATCCTATGAATATCTGCATTCAAGATTTTTAGAGGGCATATGATTTCAGTTCTTTTATGTACATACCTAGTAAGAGAATTACTAAATCATTTGTTAACTCTTGTGTTTAACTTTTTGAGTAGCTGCCAAACTGTGTTCCAAAGCAGCTGTGTTATTTTACATTTCCATCAGCAATAGATGAAGGTTCCAATTTCTCCACATACTTGCTGACACTTCTTATTGTCTTTTTATCATAGCCATTGTCATTGGTATGGAAGTGACTACTCACTGTGGTTTTGATTTGCATTTCCTTGATGGCTAATGATGTTGAGCATCTTTTCATATGCATATTGAGTTACCTGTATATCTTTTTTTGAGACCTGTCTAGTCAAATCTTTTGCTCCTTATTAGATTATCTTTCTATTATTGAATTGTAAGAACTGTAGGTGATAACTTCTTGAAAAACAGAAAATTTCCAGCCAAGATGAATGCATAAATGGACACGCTTTGCCTCCTTGCACAACCATAAAAAGGATCATGACTAATTCAAAACAAAAAATAATCAGAACTTCCCAAACTATATGGATGGCCAACAACTAAAGATTTAAAGATGAAATATTCATCCAGACAGGTAGGCAGACTGGAGGAGAACTGGGGCAGAGAGTATGTGGTGTGTTAGAGGTGAGGCAGTAGCTGTCAGCAGAACAGGAGGTCCCACATTCACAAGAGGCAGATAAAAGCCAGGAGTGACACCTGGGGAGCAATCTGAGCCCCTGGACAGAGTGCATAGCCCAGGGTTCCAGCACGAGGAAAATAAAGCTTCCTATCTTCTAGCTGTGAAGAACAGTGGGTGTTTGGTCAGCAGAAGAAACTGCCAGTCTCTCAGGAGAGTCCATTTATAGAGAGCACCATGGTCCGAGAATTTACACAAGCCCACCCACTCTGGGAACCACCACCAGGGAAGCAGCTAGAAGGTATCCGTCACAGGTGGGAAGTGGGTGAAGTGACTGGAAAAGAAGTGAGTGCTGAGCAAGCAGCACTGCTCCCTCTCTGATCCCTCTCCACATGCAGCACCACAAAGTGGTAAAAATAAGTCAAGAGTGATGGAATACCTCATGTTCTGCCCTTTACAACATAATAGATGCACCTAGACAGATCAAAGAAGTCTATCTAATAAATAAAAACAAACACAGGGGGGCTGCCAAGTTGAGGAGACAAAGAAATATGGCCCAAATTAAAGAACAGATCAAAACTCCAGAAAATAAAACTAAGTGAAATGGAGATAGTCAACCTATCAGATGCAGAGTTCAAAACATTGGTAATAAGGATGCTCAGAAAACTCACTGAGTATGGCAAACACATTAGGAAAGAAATGAAGACTACACTAAGTGAAATAAAGAAAAATCTACAGAGAAACAATAGTGAAGGGAAGAAAGCCGGGGTGCAGATCAATGAATTGGAACATAAAGAAAAAATAAACTGTCAACCAGTATAGAATGAAAAAACAAGAATTAAAAAAAAACAAGGAGCCCTGGCTGGTAGCGCAGTGGATAAGGAGCCAGCCTGCGAACCCAAAGGTCGCTGGTTCAATTCCCAGCCAGGGCACATAACCAGGTTGCAAGCCAGGTCTCCAGCCAGGTCTGTAGCTGGAGGCAGGTGAAAGGCAACCATATATTGATGTTTCTCTCCCTCTCTGCCTCTCTCCCTTCTCCTCTCTCTCAGAATAATAAATAAAATCTTAAAAAAAAAAAAAAACAAAAAACAAGGAGGGAATAAGAACTCTGGAGCATCTCCAAAAAGTACCAACGTCCACATCACAGGGATGCCAGGAGAACAGGAAAAGCAAGAAATTGAAAACTTTTGTGAAAAAATAAAGAAAAAAGACTTACCTAATTTGGCAAAGGAACTAGACAAACAAGTCTGGGAAGCACAATCTCAAATAAGTTAGACCCAAACATGACCACACCAAGACACATCATACTTAAAATGTCTAAGGTTAAAGATAAAGACAGAATCTTAAAAGCAGCAAGAGAAAAGTAGAGTTACCTACAAAGAAGTTCCCATAAGACTATCAGCTGATTCCACAAAAGAAACTTTGCAGGCAAGAAGGGACTGCCAAGATGTATTCAAAGTGATGAAAAGTGAAGTCCTAGATTACTCCATCCATCTACCATTTAGAATGGTAGGGCAGGCAAAGTGCTTCTCAGACAAGGTTACGCCAAAAGAGTTCATCATCATCAAGCCCTTATTATATAACTGTTAAAGGAACTTATTTAAGAAAAAGAAGATCAAAACTATGAACATTAAAATGACAACAAGCTCATAAATATCAACAACTGAATCTGAAAAACAAAAACAAACTAAGCAAACAATTAGAACAGGAGCAGAATCATAGTCATGAAGATCATTTGGAGAGTTATCAGTGCGGGGGAGGGGATGGGGAAAAGGTACAGGGATCAAGAAGGATAACTGGTAGGAACAAAATAGTCAGGGGGATGTTAAGAATAGTATAGAAAATGGAGAAGCCAGAAAACTTATATACATGACCCATGGACATGAGCTAAAGGGAAGGAATGCTGGTAGGAAGGGGGGTCTTGGGCAGAGGGGGGCAAAAGAGAAATAAATTAGGACGACTATAATTGCAAAATTAATAAAATATACTTAAAAAAAAAACTTTAAGCCTTGGCTGGTGTGGCTCAGTGGATTGGCACTGGCCTGCGAAAACAAGTGTCACTGGTTCAATTTCCCAGTCAGGGCACGTAACCAGGTGGCAAGCCAGGTCTCCAGCCAGGTCCTCAGCTGGAGGCAGGTGAAGGGCAACCACACGTTGATGTTTTCTTCCTTTCTTCTTCCCTCCTTGCCCTTCTCTCTAAAAATGGTGAATAAAACCTTAAAAAACAAATAAACAAAAAAACTGTATTTTTCCCCAAAAGTGGGGGTGGGGGAAATGTCTGTGTGTCTTATGGAGCAAATATTGCATCACACACCATGATGTGTATTACCTGACCTGTCAGCGGTGATGACAGCTGTTAGAAGAGGAAGTGGTGAGCCCACACGAAACCCCTGGGAACGCTTAAATGTCCCACTTTACTGCTGAATCTCAGGGCGTTTGGTCAGTTGCCATCCACCTCTGCCCATCACCCAGGACCTGGGAGAGTGCAGAGAGCTGCCTGATACTCCCAGTTATAACCACTGACCTGTTGAATCAGCTGAAGATAATAGCAGGTATGAGGCAGTGCCAATTGCCAATCGTCTTTGAACCTGGGTGAATTCTGTGTTAGGAGAACTGCCTCCAATCAACAATCACTGTGTCTTAAGCTCTGCCAATCACGTGGGGCAATGAGTGGACCTGAAGTAACCCGTTCTCGGCTGGCTATTGGCTCCTTTAAAGGCTACAGCTGTTTCATCTACCTCCATTCTGTTTCCAATGCACACCAGATTTCCGTGTGAGGAGGCCAGCACTAACTGGTAATCAGCCATAAATGCTGAAGTTTGTAGTGTATAAAGGGAGTTATGGTAGGGCCACTATTCTAGTAGTAACACAAGCACTGAGGGGATTAAGGGGTATCCACTAGCTGTAACAGGCAATGGGGGTAGTCCACCAGAACCTGGAACTAGGATATTGATACTCAATGATTGCTACAACTAATGATACCTCTTAACTTCCTCAATGCCTGTTAATTCAAGGCTCCACCTTAAAGAGTACCTCCAACCATCCAAAAATCCCATTTCTCTCTCGGCAGTTAGCCCGGTTAGAGTGTTAAAATAAAAAAAGCTCACCTCTTTGTCATAAAACAGATAGTGGGGGGCGAGAATCGATGAGCTCTTATTTGAATGCCTGAATTGGGCTAACTGCCAAGGGAGAAGTGGGGGGAAGTGGAGCTTTCGGAAGGTTTGAGGTGCTTTTTAATCCCTTAGTTCCTATTCTGTAATGCCCTGGCCTCATACCATCTCATTTTTCTGTGACTCCAGAAAAACGGTCAGTTTATGCAGGAGGGTGAGGTGGCTGGTGCTACGTAGGGCAGTGAGGTGCATGTTGAAGGGAGTGGTGCACTGTTGGAAGGATCGGTGGTCAGGTGCCACCAATTCCTTTAGCTGCCCCACGTGCCTACTCTGACCTGTACCTGCTTACTGTGCATGAGTGATTACCCTCCTGCAGACTACAGTGCTCATTGTACCCAGTGTCCCTCTAACGATCCATTCACATGACCTTATCTGTTTATGGATCTGAAAAAACATTGATGATGCCGTCTTGTGTTCATTTTTTTTTTGCAGACCCATTGACTGTGGAAACAAAATATGGTTGTATGAATGGTGCCTAAGAAAGTGTTCTCCATAAAGTGTCCTCCTTATAATCTGTCCTCCTTATAAACGTAAAACCTTAAACATGTCCCCACTGTAGTGCGTCAGCAACAGATCCCCTATAACGGTGTGACACTCCCTGATGTTCTCAGCTATAACATCGTAACAATGAAGGACAGATTACTGACAGTTTTTTCATTACTGTATTTTCTTGCAAAAAAATACCACCTCCTCATGCTACATACAAGGATGTCAAAGCAGAAAAGACTAGCATGTAAAATTTCTTTAAACTGGAGGTAGTAAAATATGCTAAGGAACATGGAAACAGAGCAGCAGAGAGACATTTTGGGCTACCTCCAACTGAAAAAATGTTAAGAGAGTGGAGGAAACAGGAGGATCAGGTGCAAAAAGTAGATAAAGGCGCACTTTTTGTGGGCATGCTGCAAAGTGGCCACAGTTAGAGGTGGACATGAAAGAATGGACCACACATCATTGGAATAATGGTTTCTCAGCCTCTACAAAAAAGATAATACATGAAGCCAAACACATTGCTGTAGAGAAAGGCATTCAGGGTTTTTACTGGATCGCCATCGTGGTGCTACAGATTTATGAGACGATGTGACCTTGCTATGTGCACCAAAACTTGAATTGGGCAAAAAATGCCAAAAGAATATGAATCTAAGATTCTGTCTTCTTATAAATTTGTAATTGATGCTAGGAAGAAAAATGATTTTGAAATGTGCCAGATTGGGAACATGGATGAAGTCCTGCTAACCATGATGATGAGTTCTTGTGGTTCCCAGAAAACTAGAAGAGTATTTGAACCTTAAAGTCTCTCCTCATTTGTTAATGACAGTGATGATGGTTCTTAATACTGCTGTTGACTGTTTACTTTATGTGGTTGAAATATTAGTTATATTTTATTAAATATTTTATTTTACTTAAGATTTTATTATTTCCAGAGAGAAAGGAAGGGAAAGAGGCAGAGAGGGAGAGAGACATTAATGTATGGTTGCCTTTCACCTGCTTCCAGCTACAGACCTGGCTGGAGACCTGGCTTGCAACCTGGTTGCACAGGTCAGGGCCTTATTCACTAAATATTTTACCATTTGGTTCAGAATATTTTTTTTCTTGTTAAACCTAAGTTTGCATCTTTTCTTCTTAAACCTAAGTGCATCTTATGGTCGGTACATCTTATAGCATGAAAAATACAGTAAATAATATAAAAATTTAAACATTTAAAAAATCTTTATTAAAAGTATATTTCTAAAAATAAAAATGTTATGCCTCTATTGCTTTTGTGTATGTTTTTGTTTTTATTTTGTTTTTTAAATTTCTTTGGAGACCATGAAAACTTAAGTTGAGAGTACCATATTTGAAATGTAGTGTTCAGTCACCTCCGAAGGCAAGGGCAGAGGTGCTGTGGCTGGCTGGCTGCCAGCAAAGAAAGAGGGAAAGTGACAAGAAAAAAGAATCACTAGAATGAGGTAACTTACGTCATTCCCCTGAATTAGGGGAACCCATGCTTCCAGAAGCAGAGCTACTTTCAATTTCTCTGAAACCTTGAGATCACCAATGTGGATAAAGAATGTGTTTCTATTGGGTGGGAAGGGACATGAAAACAGCCAGGCAGTGAGGTGTGTAGGTGCTGGGGATAGTTGGGTCTCTTCCCCTTCTTGCCACAGAACTTGTCACAGGAAAGGGAGAAATGCCTAGACTCCAATTTGGCCTCCACGTATCTGAAAAGGTGTTATATGATCTCTATACAATGGACTGCAGCCATCATTCAAAAGAGTGAGCAAGTGCCATCCTGGAAAACAGTCAACGGCACACAGCAGACCATCCTGTGTGGCTCCAATACACAACTAGGCTTCACTACTGTTTCTACCCACTCTTCTCACAGCACCAGACAGAAAAGCCAAGGGAAGATGACTGTTAATTTCCTAAATTTCTTTTAATTTCCAAGGCTTCTTTATTCCAGATATCCTTCTTATACTAGCTATCATATATATATTTAAAAAGGTATGACATTCCAGCCAAGATGGGAGGTATACGTAGACACCTCCACATACATTTCCCTCCACAACTAAGAAGAAATACAACTACCTCAAAACTAGAGACAACCAGAAGTTCCAGAAACCTGAGCTTCACAGAAGTCCAACAAACAAAGATATAAAGAAGAACACCCGGCCCTGGCTGGTAGCACAGTGGATAAGGTGCAGGCCTGCGACCCCAAAGGTCGCAGGTTCGATTCCCCAGCCAGGGCACATAACCCGGTTGCAAGCCAGGTCTCCAGTCAGGTCTGTGGATGGAGGCAGGTGAAAAGCAACCATACATTACGTTTCTCTCCCTCTCTGCCTCTCTCCCTTCCCCTCCTAAAAATAATGAAATAAAATATTAAAAAAAAAGAAGAACACCCACCCAGACAGGTAGGAGGGATGGAACCAGGAAAGAGAGGACCTGGTTTGGCAGCATGGTGGCTGCATCAAGAAGGTGGCTGTGGCTGGCTGGCAGAAAGCACAGTCATACGTTAAAAAAAAAAAAAAGTAGTGACACCTGGGTAGTGCTCCCAGCACTAGGCCATAGCACGCAGTTCAGTTCCAGTGCCTGTGGGGAAGATAAAATCTCATTGCTTCTGACTGTGAAAATCAGCGGGGGTTGGGGTGGAGGAAGAAAGTGCCTATCTTTCTGCAACTTGTATGTTTAAAGGTCCCCATGATCCTGGGACATCCGCAGCCCCACCCACTCTAGGAATCATGGCCAGGGCAACAGCTAGAGAGGTACCAGTCCTAAACTGAAAGCAGAAGAGGTGCTTGAGAAAGGGGTGAGTGCTTCGCAAGCAGCATTGTTCGCTCTTAGACCCCTCCCCCACATACAGCATCACAACTTGCTGAAACCAGTCACCCCCCACTGACGAATTCCCTAAGGCTCTGCCCCTTATAATGTAACAGGTGTGACGGCTCTATCTAAGAAACAGGCAAACATAGGAGCCTGTCAAGTTGAGGAGACAGAGATGTATGGCCCAAAAGAGGGAAATGATCAAGGTCCCAGTGAGAAAACTAAGCCACAAGGAGATAGCCAACTTAACAGACCCACAGTTTAAAGTGCTGATGATAGCCCTGGCTGGTGTGGCTCAATAGATTGAGAATCAGACTGCAAACCAAAGGATTGCTGGTTCGATTCCCAGTCAGGGCACATGCCTGGACTGCAGGCCAGGTCCCCAGCTTGTGGCATGTGAAAGGCAACCACACATTGATGTTTCTCTCCCTTTGTCTCTTCCTTCCCCTCTCCCTAAAAATAAATAAATAAATAAAATGCTGGCAATAAAGATGCTCACGGACTTTACAGATATGCTTGAGTACAAACACAGAAGGGAAGACGTGAAGGCTATGCTAAGTGAAATAAAGGAAAATCCACACAAAATCAATGGTGAAGGGAAGGAGAACAAGGTTCACATCAATGATTCAGAATATAAGGAAGAAATAAACAGTCAACCAGTACAGAATAAAAATCAAGAATTGAAAAAAATGAGAGGCCTAGGAACCTCTGGGACAACTGTAAATGTGACAACATCCAAACCATAGGGAAGCCAGAAGGAGAAGAGGAAGAGGAAGAAATTGAAAACTTGTATGAGAAAATAATGAAGGAAAACTCCCCAAATTTGGCAAAGGAAATAGATATATAAGTCCAAACAAGCTAGACCCAAAGGGGACCACATCAAGACACATCATAATTAAAACACCAAAGATTAAAGATAAAGAGAGGTTCTTAAAAGCAGCAAGAGAAGTGAGTTACCTACAAAGGGGTTCCTATAAGATTGTCAGCTGATTTCTCAAAAGAAATTTTGCAAGCAAGAAGGGACTGAAAGAAGGGACTGCCAAAACGTATTCAAAGCAATGAAAAGCAAGGATCTACAACCAAGATTACTCTATCCAGCAAAGCTATCATTTAGAATAGAAGGGCAGATAAAGTGCTTCCCAGACAAGGTAAAGCTAAAGAAGTTCACCATCACCAAGCCATTATTATATGAAACGTTAAAAGGACTTAAGAAAAAGAGGATCAAAATTATGAACATTAAAACAACAACAACCTCACAACTACAACAGAAGCTAAAAAAAATAAAACAAGGTGCTGGCCTGAGAACCCAAAGGTCACTGGTTCGATTCCCAGCCAGGGCACATAACTAGGTGGCAAGCCAGGTCTCCAGCCAGGTCCTTAGCTGGAGGCAGGTGAAAGGCAACCATATATTGATGTCTCTCTTCCTCTCTGCCTCTCTCCTTTCCCCTCTCTCTAAGAATAATAAAAATCTTAAAACAAAAAACTAAGCAAACAACCAGAATAGGATTAGAATCATAGGTATGGGGATCAATTGGAGGGTTATCAGCTGGGAAGGGGAAGGAGGAGAAATGGGAAAATGGTGCAGGGATTAGGAAACATAATTGGTGGGTACAAGATAGACAGGGGGAAGTTAAGAATAACATAGGAAAGGGTGAAATCAGGGAACATATGCATGAGCCATGGACATGAACTATGAACTATGAACTTAGGTGGGTGAGATTGCAGGAGGGAAGTGGGGTCCTGGGTGGAGGGGATAAAGGAAAAGCAAACTGGACAATTGTAACAGCATAAGCCATAAAATATACTTAACGAAAAAATAAAATGAACATACAAAAACAAACAAAAAATAAGGTATGACAAACAAGTGAAAAGCCACATGTAAGAATTCAATAAAACTCAAGACCTGTATTCCAAATTCTCATCATGAGTTGGAAACATTTCGCTGTTTGAGATGTCAAAAACAGTCTGAGACAAAATGTGACCTAAAACGTTAAGAAAGTCAGAAACTGTAACTTTCCACCCTTCTGAAGACAGAAACAATAATCTCCCAGCTTTTGCTGAAAGTTGGGCGTTCCTCAGGAAAGTGCTGGGCCAGGGCCTGTCAGGAGGCTTCCTAGCGCCTGAGAGTTGTTTATAAAGAAAAAGCACTTAGGCTGGCTTGCTGTGCACAACCATAACTTGCTCTGGAATTCTGAGTGGAAAGAGTATTTTCACACTGATTATTAATGTGGAGAAAAGCAAAAAGAAATAAAAAAAGATTTATTTCCAGGACAGAACACTGCCTTGGCTAAAAAGGATAGGGTAGAAAGACACAAAGCCAGACTAGCTCCACAAGAGCAAGAGGACTGTCTGTTTTGCTCAATGCTCTGCTGAGAACGGTGCCTGGCATATAGTGAGATCTCAAGCCACATTCATTGAAGGGAAGGAAGGAAAGGAAAGGAAGGAAAGGGAAAAAAGGAAGGAAGGACAGAAAGAGGGAGGACAAGAGGAAGGGAGGGAGGGAGGGAAAGAAGGGAAGAAGAAAATCTTGACTTTTCAGAAGCATTAACAATAGGATTAAGTCCATGGGGAGAAAAATGAAATAAATAGTCTGAGTTTGGAAAAATTTCAAAGTAAAGATTAAATACAGCTCCTTTAGATTTCTTGTATTACAAATGTACCCTAGAAAAGCCTGCAAAGTCCACAAAAAAGTTTCTGCAATTTTGACCGGTGTGTGCTCAGTATTTAATCAGGCTACTTTTCTGCATCCCGTTTTTGTTAGCAGCTCCTCTAGAATCCTGGGAGAGAGGTAGGGATGAAGTCTTGATGGTAAAGGTGCCCTTGGTCAGGACATCCAGGGCCATTTTCATCACAGCAGTGATGGAATAAACCCCAAAAATCACTGTGCCAACAGTCTTGCCTTCAGGAAGCAACACATTTGAACCATATCAAACCACACAGTTAATCTATTTTCGTGAGTTCTCCTTGTATAAAAATATCTCCAAATGTGAGACTTCAGGTAGATTAATCAATGCCACTGGCCCATCAGTTTCCTCATCTTTGAAATGAACACAAAAACGATAATTACCCTATATGACTATTGTGAAGACTAAGAAAAGTCATGGCACAGTACCTGATATACAGAAATGCTTGACAGAGCTGGTATTATCACCTCAATGAATGCCTTATTTATTTGAAAATGCAAGGGTAAGGCATTGCCTGAGGCCCAAGCATTTCATCTTTGGGCACTGATTAGATCCTCAGTGCCTAAACTCTAAGTCTGATTAGGTCCTCAGTTGTAAGTCAATAAATGATCTGCTAGTCTCAACATTCCTTGATGTTTCAACCTTTCCTTGAAAGTTCATGGATGTATAAAGTTCCAATTATGCAGTGCAGATACAGACATGCACCTTCTCCCTGTATGTGAGAATTGTCCCGGGCCTCCTCAGTATTAATGGTGTTAAAATTTAAAATTGTAAATGCCCAAAGTAAACAAAATTATTGAGCCTAGCCTGCTAAAATCTGGTTTGGCTGAGGGAGGAGAAGCAGGAGAAGCAGGAGGAGAATCTGGTTTGCCTGAGTGGTGTAATGGAAAGAATGCTCCATTGGAGTTAAGAAACTAAGGTCCAAGTGCTAGTTTGCCACTTAATCTGGGTAAGAAAGTTACTTCACCTCTCTGGCCTCAATGTCCTCTTTACAGAGTTGGGGTATGTACTAGGTCAGTTTCTTTTTAGCTCTCAGACTCAGTGATTCTACGGAAGGGTGAAAGGCAAGAGGATGGCTACTGGGAGGGTCAAAGTGGACATAAAGGTATAAGGTGGGGACTAAGAATATGAAGGGAGAACTGTGAGTTGGTTAGTGAGTGAAAGGATTAAGTCAAACAAAAAGTCACACACTATCTATGATGATGCAAACAGGGAGGGAGGTAAACTGGGCTGAATTCCTAGGAAAAGACTAGTCCAGGAAATTCTAAAGGACCAATCAATAGCTTGGAGGATTGCATATCTTTGCTCTTATAGTGCCAGCCAGAAATAACCTTTTCTTCAGGATCTAGGGAGCTGAGAGAGAGCTCTGGTAACCTAAGGAAGAAAGAGCACAGAACTCCCAAATTAAACTTAACTCTTATTCTTCAGGAACTGTGTAGTTACAAATTACTCACAGCTTAGGTTAAGAGTGCAAACTCTGAAGATAGGTTCCCTGGGTTCCAATTATGGTTCCATCCATTACTTAACTAGCCTTGGGATCATGGACAAGTGACCTGATCTCAATGTACCTCAGTGTCTACATCTGTAAAATAGTCATAAAATAAGAACCTACCTCATACCAATATTGTAAAGATTGGCCAATATATATATGGAAATCCCTTTGAACAAGGCCTGGCATTTGGTAAGTACTAAAGAAGAGTCAGCTTGTTTATTTCCACCTGCAAAGAGGGATGTTTACATGACTCACTACAGTCATTTCATGCTCTTCAAGAGAATTTAAGGACAGGGTTTCCCACTCAAGGCTGAAACCTAGAAAAAGAATCTCATTTCTGTTGCCCTCTGTTCCCTGAGTGGAGTCAAGAGGAAAAACTACCAGTGGTCCGGAGGAAACCTACCACCTTTGCTGGAGATGCCCCTGGTATACTGCCATTGTTCCTGTTGTCCCACCATCAATCCTAAAGTGCCACTACAAGGAGTATCAGATGACCCTGGGGAACACTTGACAGGCCAGCCCTTAAGGAAACAAGACAGCCCAGGGTTTCCCTTTGGAAGCTGACTTGGCCACAGCACCTTCCTCTACATTTATTTTAAAGGTACTGCTAAGTAATCCAAACTGAAGGGCAGTTGTGTTTTGGTACCACAACATTAGGAATGACAATTTAACATTTTTACTTTTCTGGCCCTCTTAAATTAATTCTCCCTAATGTATATCTTTTTATCACTAATATCATGACACATTCTTAAGTTTCTTTCCAAATGTTATACAAATGCTATGAGCTTCATGTGTCTATAGCTTCCCAGCATTATCACACCCAGGAAAATACTGTGTGTCAATATCCACACTGCAACTAACAGCAGCCTCTGAATAGAATTAACATTTAAGAACTAAAATCACACCCTTCCAATGCTCTCTCTTTATATCTGAGCTCCAAGGACTCATTTTATTTCCATTGGCAAGGCAAACTATTTATTTGGAGTGGACCAAAAAATCAGGCTTGTTGACAGGGCACTAACTAACATTCCTTGAATTTTTATTATTTATTTTAAAAAGATTTTATTTATTATTTTTAGAGAAAGGGTAAGGGAGAGAGGCAGAGAGAGCAAGACATCAATGTATGGTTACCTTTCACCTGCCTCCAGCCATGGACCTGGCTGGAGACCTGGCTTGCAACCTGGTTATGTGCCTTGGCTGGGAATCGAATCAACGACCTTTGGGTTCGCAGGCCAGTACCTTATCCAATGAGCCACCAGGCAGGGCTCCTCGAATTTTTAAACTCTAATTTAGAAAATGAGCAATCATTGTTCATTTTATTATTGGGTTGGGAAAAATATTCATATTTTTTTCCCATAAAATAAAAGATATACTTTTCATTTTCACCAATAACTTGATTTGGATATTTTGAGTATGTTGGCTATCTCCAACATGGTATAATGTTGATTGTTCTTAATTAATGTCTCCATTTGATCTCTATCAACTTCAACAGGTCTACCTGACTGTACAGCATCACCCAGTGAGAAATCTCTAGCACAAAGCATCGCAACCCACTTTTGACATGTTCAATAAGTCACAGCACCTTCTCCATACACTGCACACATCTTTTTTAACATTTCAGTTGCATTTTTACCTTTCTTGAAATAATAAAGCATAATGTACTGAAAATGTTGCTTATTCTCTTCCATCTTCAATATTAAAATGCCTACATAAAAAATTCACCAATTTTGATGTCTTTTTTTAAATGCACACTGATATGACAGCTGTAAAAATACAATCTAACAAAACTATGTTGAATGACGTTAAAGAAAACTAAGTGCTACTTGAGCCATCTTATGGAAAAAAAATTCTTTGGCCAATCCAATATTTCTTAATAGCCTATACAAGATTTGCTTCATAGGAGAGGGAAAAAAAAAGTAACTGCCATCATCAAGCTGGCCCTAAAAATCACTGACTTCATTTCATGTGTCAGAGAGCAGAAGATGCCTTGTAGAAACCAGGGAGCAGAAGAAGGAAAGAAGCCGGGCGTATCTGAGGAACAGCACAGGCTGGCCTGACTGATGAGTTTCTCTGGCTCTTTCCCCCATGTGCTCTGGACCTTCCTGATGGGAGTTGGAAACTTCATTTTTTTGAGCTTTGTTGATGAATTCTCAAATACAACTTTCCCAATCAATCCAGGAAGTTATATTTTAAATTAAAAACTCTAATTAAAAATAAAAACTCATGAGGCTGACTTTGTGATTTATGATGTTCCCTTCCTCTGATGTTAATTTTGGAACTCTTTCCATGATTTCCTCAAGTATACAACAAAAGTTTTCAAAGGAGACCCAAGTCAACTGGTGATTTTTATGACTGATTAGGTCTTTGATTAAAGACTGGCATTACGAGTATAAAGCTTAGCTTCAATTAGGAAATTTTTCTGAAGATAACAAATATGTTTTTTGAAGAGAAAACATATTTCCTAAACAGTTATGCTGGGTTCTCAAGGTTTCACGATTACACGAAAGTTCCACAATACATTTGTGATATTAATTTATACATTCCTTCGTATAGAAAAATAAGATTCAGACCACCAAAAAAGTAAAATCCCCAAATAAAATCCTTTTAGTTTTTCTCAAAAAGTAAATTTCAAGTCTTACCATATTTTACCATTCTCAAAGGGATCTGTCAGACTAGGAATTCCTATGCTACCATTGATGCCATGTTTCCAAATATAAATGTTTCTTAAATTCAACTTATTGGTAAAATTGGATACTTAGGAGCACTAAATAAGTGAGGCAGAGAGAGAAAACTAAATTGAAAAAGTGATGCCCTGATTGGTGTGGCTCAGTGGATTGAGTGCCTGCCTGTGAACCAAAGGGTCATTGGTTCAATTCCAGGTCAAGCACATGCCTGGGTGGTGGACCAGGTCCACATTGATGTTTCTCTCTCTTTCTCTCTCTTCCCCTCTCTAAAAATAAATAAACAAAATATTTTAAAAAGTTTACTTAAAAAGAAATCTTAAAACAAATCTTAAAACAAACAGAGAACAAAAGATACCTAGACAAAAACCTAGCCCAACAAGCTATGTATGTACTGTTAGAGAATCTGATTGAAAGCAAGCTGAACTCAGATGTTTTCAATAAATCAATAGCTACTTATTAAAATATCTATTATGAACTGGGATCACAGGAAAGAAAACAGGTAGAAAAGATGCATTCAAATCCTTCCTATGAATGAAAACACTCATCCCCACTATGTGTGTTTTGGAATCAAGGTTTGAATTTGGCTCCATCAGATGTGTTTTTCGGGCAAGTTTAATCTCTCTAAACCTTAGCTTCTCAATATGCAAAATGAGGAAAGTAAAACCTATCCCAAAGACTTTTAGTGAGGACTAAATTAAATGATACAATATAGGAAAAGTATCTCCCATTAGATGTCCATGAATGTTATTTCCTTTCCCATCATATACTATATTGTCAGAAAGGCTGTAGCTTATAAGTGGTAGTGCAGCATCTACCTGGAAATGATTGGTCTTCATCATTCACATATAGAGAAATTCCTTTTCTCTCTGGCATATACTTCTTGGTAATGGGCAAGGACATTAGCCGGATGTGATGGATGAGTGAGCGCCAGGTGTGAGCTCCAGAAAGCACTGGTTCAGGTGGTAATGGGCCAAAAGGTTGAATCACAAAGTAGGCAGTGAGCAAGATGAATCCCAGGGTTCCGATGATCTACAAGGAAAGACAGGAAAAGGATTAGTAATTGTTCCAGCAAACAAAAAATAATGCCAAGAAAATAACAGACCCAATCTGCTATTTCCAATGTGCTTTAAGAACTAATCCATTTTTCTAAAAAAATAACTAATCCATTTTTCTTAAGTCATTTATATTCACTTCTGAAAGCATTTAAACTTTGTTTGTTTTTTAACATTTTATTATTTTTAGAGAAAGGGCAAGGAGGGAGGAAGAAAGGCAGAGAAAAATCAATGTATGATTGCCTTTCACCTGCCTCCAGCTACAAACCTGGCTGGAGACCTGGCTTGCAACCTGGTTATGTGCCCTGACAGAGGAATCTAACCAGTGACCTTTGGGTTCACAGGATGATGTCTATCCATTGAGCAACCAGCCAGGGCTAGCATTTAAAGTTTAAGAACCATTTGGACTACAAGGCTCATCAAGCTTCTATCATATGACCAGCAGGTATGTCCACCATTAAAAATACAAATTGAGTTTAATATAAATACATAGCTTTCATCTAGGACATTTAACAGTCAAATTTCTTAGTAACACATAGTAACAAGAATGAAGGCCAATTTATTCACAGAAAACCAAGGTTCAATGTTGGAATCAGTCATAGGAGTATTTGAGGAGTTAAAGAGTTTGTATGCTTAAGTTTTTCCAAGTCAGAACACATTTTTACCTTATATATAGCTATAAGGAGAGGATACTGGGGTGGCCCCCTCTGAGGTTCATTCTTTTCCAGCAGCTGTCTGATAAACTTTTCAATTGCTTTCTCTGACATGCCACATTGGTGGCCTGTCTGTCTCACAAAATCAACAGTCTCTGAAAGTCTGTCATAAATGCTGATCTCATTGGCAGCAAGATCCATGTCTTCCAATGCAAAATCCCTGAGAGAGAAAATAAATGTAAAAAGGTGGTTTCTTTAAAGTACTTCTTTCTCAAAGCTACTTGCTTTCAAACAGTGCTTCTTGACCATCCGTGTGGAAAAACAGTTTTGTGCATTTCCCAATCCACTGCAGGCCAATACTTTTATAAAACACAATGAATATGCAAGACAATGCCAAGTTGCTACACAAGTTTGTAAGTGTGACTTAAGTGTAGGCTAGTAAAAACAGTTTATAGGCCAGCGCTGGGTCCCAAACACTTTGAGGAGCACTGGTCTAGAGCACAATAACTCTCTAACAGTACTGTGAAACTATAGTGCCATCCCAAATGATTTTTGAAATTTATCACAAAAGGTCTGCTACTGGTAATTTACTAAAAGAAAAAGAAAAAGAGTATGGAGAATGTTGTTGATCAATTCTTTCTTTCCATTTATACCAGAGAGACCTGTGAAACAAAAAATTTAATTTCCAAGGCTGAAAGTCTTTTTGTAAGTAAGGTTTTATTGAGACAAAATGCCAGCCAAAAAGAAGACTGGTCTTGGAGCACAGAGTTTCAACCACCAGCAGTACGGCTAGGTAGAAAAGACAACATGCCCATTGTCCCAGAGTTCCGTAAGCATTTTTATACACCAAGCAAGAAGAACGAGATAATCTGAAAGAAATTTACATTAGCAATGGGCAAAGGGGTAGGAGAAGGGGAAGCAGGGGCAACTCTGGGACAGTGGCAGAGTCCACATAAAGAAGTGTCCTGTAGATTGGCTGTGACAGCAGTCTGAAAACAACACGCGGAGGCCCTGGAGTTTTATAGTGTCTGGCTAAAGCAATCTGTTCAAAGAGCCACCTGAAAATTAACCAACATTCCACAGGCATTAGAAAAAAATGTGAACCATGTTTTGTTAGTAGACCTTCATGTATTAACAGACTGATAATTCTGTCTTTCCCTCTCTGGCTGGATGGCTGTAATTTAATTTAGAACATCTTAGAATTTTCTCCTTATCATTCATCCCTGCTTTTTTGTGTTGCTTGAAATCCTTGTTCTGCCAGGAACAAAACGAAGCAGCATGTTTCTCAAAGTGAACCTTGCCTTCAATAATCAGTTTCTTCTCTTGTGTTGCTAAAAGGTCTAAGGAGAAAATTCTAACATGTTCTAAATTAAATTACAGCGGCCCAGGCCAGAGAGTGAAAGAGACAGAATTAATAAAGCAATAAAATAAAATTAAAATTAAAATAATTTTTTTTTTTATGTGTAAAAAAAATAGCCCTGGCTGGTGGCACAGTGAATAAGGCAAACCCAAAGGTCACTGGTTCGATTCCCAGCCAGGGCAACATAACCAGGTTATAAACCAGGTCTCCAGCCAGGTCCATGGCTGGAAGCAGGGGAAAGGCAACCATATATTGGTGTCTCTCTCCCTCTCTACCTCTCTCCCTTTCCCTCTTTCTGAAAAATAATAAAATCTTTTTTTAAAAAAAGTATATTTTATAAATAAATAAATAAATGTGTTAAAAAAAAAAAAAAAAAAGCATGGATGGCATGGGAGCTCTTAAGATCTTGCAGGCTGCAATCCTCATGCTTTTCCACAAATACAGTTTTAGACAATAAAGGGCATTTCCTCTCTCTCTCTCTTTTTTTAATTTTATTCATTTTTAGAGAGAGGGGGTGAGAGAGAGGCAGAGAGGAAGAGATACATCAATATGCAAGAGATACATTGATCAGTTGCCTCTTACAAGACCCAACTGGGGACCTGGTCTGTAACCGAGGAATGGGCCCTGACTGGGAACTGAACTGGCAACCTTTTGGGTTCACAGGTAGGTGCTCAATCCACTGAGCCACACCAGCCAGGGCCAAGGGTGTTTCATTTGTATTTTACATTCTTTTTTTTTTTTTATTCCTTTAAAGATTTTATTTATTATTATCAGAGAGAGGGGAAGGGAGAGAGGCAGAGAGGGAGAGAGACATCAATGTATGGTTGCCTGTCACCTGCCTCAAGCTACAGACATGGCTGGAGACCTGGCTTGCAACCTGCTTATGTGCCCTGGCTGGAAATCGAACCAGCAACTTCTGGGTTTGCAGGCTGGCGCCTTATCCACTGTGCCACCAGCCAGGGCAGTATTGTACATTCTTAAAAGACCAAAGGTCTATAACTATTTCCAAGATCCAATTCATTCTCATAGTTATTTTAAAGACAAATGGTTTCAAAGTGGCTACATAATCGAAGGTAAAATGGCAAGAATTCTATCATTTGTAAAATGAATTTAGTCCTTTTAAAAAAGTGCTTTTGTGCCTGAACATTAACATTTTTCTTCATTTATAGTAAGAAAAACAGTGCTTAGGGTTTATGTTCTTTTTTTTTTTTTTTTTTTAATGTGAGAAGTCCTATTAGTTTACATACTTCATCCCCAAAGTGCTTCCAATCTTAAAAACCACTGCCATGGTTACAACACTATTTTTCAGTAAGGAGGTGCCACCACCTGTAGAGTAGAGGACAATAGTCATGTAGGTCCAGCAGAGACAAGGAAGCCTGAAATACCACAAGCCAGCACACCTCAGCATATCTCTCTCCCAACAGCACCTCTTGATGACTCCTGTTTGGTCCTCTTTGTGACTACAAATCTTTTAGCTCACTGGCTCTGAAGCATGCCTCCACATTAGAATCATCCAGTGAGCTTTTAAAGAATGCTATTAAATCAGACTCATACTTCTAATGGCAGGTCATCTAGACAATGAGGAACTGGGGGAGGGAAGAAGGAACACCACACATCAGAGGGGATACATCCTTTCCCCAAACTCTGTTTTTGCTCAAACCATTTTTAATTTAAAGCATTTCAAGATTTATATAAAAGCATTGTATAAACTTTATTTTAAAATGTGTATTTTCGGCAAATGGCGCTGGGATAACTTGATATACACGTGCAAATCAATAGTTATCACCCTGGCTGGTGGCACAGTGGATAAGGCGCCGGCTTGCAAACCCAAAGGTCACTGGTTCAGTTCCCCAGCCAAGGCACATAACCAGGTTGCAAGCCAGATCTCCAGCCAGGTCTGTAGCTGGAGGTAGGTGAAAGGCAACCATACATTGATGTTTCTCTCCCTCTCTGCCTCTCTCCCTTCACCTCTCTCTGAAAATAACAAATAAAATCTTAAAAAATAAAAAATAAAACATTTTGGTCAATATAAAAAAATAAATTATATAAAAAAATATAGTTGAACCCTTCCTTCTACCTTATATAAAAGTTAACTCAACATGGATCAAAGGCCTAAACTTAAGAAGTAAAACTATAAAAATTCTTAGGAGAAAGTAGGAAAATCTTGACACTGATTTAGGCAATGGTTTCTTAGATACGTTATCAAAAGCAGGAGCAGCAAAAGATAAATTGGACTATGTAAAAAATTAACAATGTTTGTGCTGCAAATGATACCATCAAGAAAGTGAAACAACCATCCACAGAATGGTGGAAAATATTTGCAAATTATGTATCTGATAAGGGTCTATATCCAGGTACATAAAGAATTATTACAATTCAGCGGTTGGGTGTTGTCCTGCAAAGCAAAAGGTCACTGTTTGATTCTCAGTTAGGGCACGTGCCTGGGTTGTGGGTTCAGTTCCTGGCTGGGGTGTGTGAGAGAGGCAACCAATTACTGTTTCTCACATCAAAGTTTCTTTCCCTTTCTTTTTTCCTCCCTTTCCCTCTCTTTTAAATAAATAAAATCTTTTAAAAAATGAATTCTTATAATTCAATAATAAAAAGATGAATAACCCAATAAAGAATTTGAATAGACATTTCTCCAAAGAAGATATACAAATGAAAATGCCCATAAATAGCCACCACATTCTTGAGAAAGAAGAACAAGGTAGGAGGAATCACAATACCGGACTTCAAACAATACTACAAGGCTACTGTCATCAAAACAGCATGGTAGTGGCATAAGAATAGACATATAGATCAATGGAACAGAATAGAGAGCCCAGAAATTAACCCAGGACTCTATGGTCAACTCATATTTGACAAAGGGGGAAGGAACATCCAATG
>PVIW01012279.1:0-32927 GCA_004026585.1 Noctilio leporinus
GTCTAAGCTGCTCCCCTTCTTTGCCTCTACCTCCCCCCTCCCCCCAACCACATTCCCCCCTGACCACTGAAGGCCTATTCCTTGTATTCATGTGCTTGGTTCTGTTTTGCTTGTTGTTAGTTTTGCTCATTATTGTCCCATAATGGGTGAAATCATATGATACCTGTCCTTCACTGACTGGCTTATTTCACTAAGCATAATACTCTCCAGTTCCATCCCTGTTGTTGCAAAGCAGCTTTGACACGTTCTGCTCAAAAGCACAGGGGGCGGGAACAAAAGAACCAGAAAACCACCCTAAGGCACCAAAGGCTTTCGGTCACGTAGCAGCGGCTGGCCTGGCCCGCAACAGCGACCCCTCCCTGTGAAAGACCCAACGGCCCGGGATCAGTTTCCCTCAGCTCCCCACCTGTTCGGCGTGGGGTGCGGACGGCGGTGAGTGACTTCATGGAAAACTGCCGCCGGCAGAAAATCAGCCTGGACACGTGAACCGAGGGGCGCGCAGAGCAGGGCAGGTGGGACCAAGAAGGAGGTGGCCGGACTAGCTCTGGGGAGGGCCAGGGGCTGTCCCCATGTCTCTCCCCCAAATTCTCGTCCCTGGTCCGTCTCCTGGCCCCCTCCGGGGGGAAGGGAACTGGAGGGAGCCGGCGCCACTCGGGTATGGAGGGACAGGTGCACCCAGGTTATCCCGTTTGTCCCGGAAGACAGCAGGGCCGCCACGGTCTCTATCTCACGGGTGAGCCAAGGTGTAGGGAGTTTAGCCCACCTGAGCCAGGATTGAACCCACGGCCCTCACACGGCTTCCCCACCATCACAGGACGTTACACACAAGGAGCACGTCTGTTCCCCAGACCGAAAAAAGGAGGAAATCGCCACTGCCCCGCTGGAAAGGGCTCAGAACCTTACTGTCGGCCGTGAAATTAAGCAGGAAACTTCCAAAGGGCAAAGGAAGAGCTGTGATAGCAGGACACGCGGACCAACAGGGAAGCCAACCGGGGCCTGGAGGGGGCGGGACGGGGCCCCAGCTCCAGGGCCAGTAGCCCCGCAAAGATGCCTTTGAATCAGCCCCCAAACCGGTTAGTCCGGTTCGCTAATACCTACGTCCATCCCAGAAATTAGGGAGGAGGACCCACCTCCAAAAGAAAAGAAGGCGTCTCTGCCCCGCACGTTTTTGATTGAAGCCTAAAAAGCTGAACAAAAAGAGACCAAACCATCTTCGAAAAACAATTGGCGAACCTCTGACAAACCTCACAACTTCCCCAAAATATGCGGCACGACTAACATAAACAGGGAGGGTCATGCGAACCAAGCTTGTGAGGGGCGTCTGGGGTCCCCCCCGCCGCGGTGCGCTTCAGGGGAAACCAGGGCGCCCGGAAGGAAAGGCGGGGCGGCTGCCTGGCAACCGCGCGTCTTCCTGTGGATAATAAGCCCGCATCGCGCGCGCTGACACTTCTTTGAGGAGAGTCCACAGTAGGAAAAAGGGGAAACGTCGCGTGTGTCCGAAAACGCTCCATGTAGGGCAGACCCGGCCCAGGCGCCGGCGGGAGAACCGCGTTTCCCGTGGACGCGGAGGGGAGGCGCGATGCCCCGGACGCTGCGCCCTGGGCGCCCCTGGCGGGCTGGCTCCGGGCACAGTCCCCCCGCGTCTCCGTGTCCTGCAAACAGGGTCCTCGCCTGTCCCCCTCCGGCGACCCTCTAAAGGAAATGCAGGGGTGTCCGGACATATGGGAAGAAAGGAGCGAAGCAAACCCGCTGGGCGCTTGTCCCCGGGGCTCTGCTCTCCGCGCTCCCGCGGGGCAAACGCAAAGAGGCTCCAAGTGGTAAAATCAGCCCGCGTGTCTCTGGCGCCTGGTTCCGAGTCCCTCCCGCCCAGCATCCTGGCCCGCTGGGCCCAACTCCCCCGCGCTCCAGCCGGAGCCCCCGCCCGCTACCCCACCCGCCTCCGCTCGCCCGCAGACCCTCGGGGACCTCTCCCCGCGGCCCTCGGAACCTGTCCCCACCCGACTCCGGGTCCCCCGGGCTTCTCTTTGTCCGCACGACCGACTCTGAGAGCCCAGCCAAGGGGCGGCCCCGCACGTCGCCCCAGGTCCACACACCGGCGCCCGGGGCCGCGAGGCCGGCGTCCCGGCGGAGCGCAGCGCCGGCAGGAGCACGGGGAGGGCGGTGGTGCCCCTGCGAGGCAAGAACTGACACACGTTCGCCATGCGAGGGACGCGGGTTTATTGCGAAGTACAGAGCGAGGCAAGTTCCTTCCCGAGAAGCGAGACACCAGAAGCCAGGAGACACCGGCGGCAGCGGTGGGGCCGCGGGAGGCCCTGCGGGCAGCGTGGCGGGCGGCAGGGCGGCTCAGGGGGCGGCGGCGGCCGGAAGGGGGTCCGGGGAGGCGCGGGTCCGGAGGCGCGTGCGGCCGGCGGCGCCCTGAGGCCCCGGCTGCTCAGGGACGGAGACCCGTGCGCCGCTCCCCCGCGCTCAGCGCGCTTTGCGCCCGCGGGACACGCAGACCCGCTTGCTGGTCTTGGGGGCCCCGCAGGGCGTCAGGCCCGCCGCGGAGGCGCCGCCCTGGGCCTTGCAGCTGCTGGAGACGAAGGTGAGCGGCCGGCTGCAGGGGGCTGAGCAGGGGCTGGACACGCAGGTGGCTTGCGGGCCGCAGTCCACCCGCCCGGGGCCGGCGACGGGGGGCACCGGCTGGCAGACGGGGGGCTCACAGCTGGCCCCGCGAGCACAGTGGTCCAGGAGCCAGGAGCCCGTCTGGAAGGAGCTGGGCAGGCAGATGCTGCTCAGGTAGTCGACCTCCAGCGAGGTCCCCGGGGCAGCAGGGACCCCGGGGGTGGTGCAGGGGCCCCCGGAGGGGCGGTTCCTGGGGGAGCAGCTGTAGGGCATGGTGCGGCGGCTTGTCCCGGTGGAGGTGCGGCTGTCCCTGCCGGCGCGCCGCTTTATACCTCCCTGCGGTGGGTGGGACCCCCACCCGGTCCTCCGCCTCCGCGGCTGGGGCCCCACCTCACACCACCTGTGATCTGCGCGCTAATTGCGGAGAAGCTTCCACCTCGTAAAGCCGAGAGGTTTGGCGTCCAAGTCGCCAGGATTCTGCACTGTCCTGAGTCCCGGGTTCAGAAGGTCCCTGGGCAGCTTCAAAGGCCTGGCCTCCCACCCCCTCAGGGGCTTGGCTGCGCTGGGCGTGGGGACCTGACAGTGAGCCCAAGCTCTGCCGTCCGGTCCCACACCGGCTGCCCCCCGACCAGGGGACCAGGACCAGCCGCCTTCCCACGCCCTGGCCTGTGGGTGGCCTTTCCTGTCTTGTAAACACACCTCATCAGACACTCCGTCCTCACAAGCAGGGCTTCTCATAGGGGAGGGACCCCCTGTGTGCGCCTCAGGATGACACCCACAGTGCCTGCCCGGACAAGGACATAGGTACCCAGGGAACAAGCCGAATCGGGTCAGGTGACCGGTGCACAGGGCCCGCAGGCCCGTCGGGGGCCGTGGGGCTCACCCCGATGTTCCTTGTCCAAAGCAAAGGAGCAGCTGAGTAGCCCCACCTTTGCCCCAAGTCCCTGTCTAGAAACTGGACGCGTTTCCTTCCTCAACACTGTGATCCGGCGACCGAGACTCCCAAGACTTGCTGCTGCGCCCGTGGGACAGGCTCCGTCCACACTGGAATTCCTGTAAGGTTCACGTACAAGGGTCTTTCTCCACGATGCCGCCGAAGGTCAACAGGTGTTTATTTTCACACACGGTCGTAGGTAGCAGGTGTTTCCATCATGGACGGGGGAGGGGGAGACGGAGGGAAGGCGGCCGGGATGTGGTGACGGGTGGGCGTGAGGACAGGGCCGCGCCGGTTAGAGGCCGACTTCATCGCTGGGGAACCAGACTGGGGTTCCACCTCACTGCTCTCCAGTCCTCGGGGGTCTCAGTTCCGGCAAAATAGGTCACTTCAACGTCACTTCAGGGGCCCCGATGCTCCTCATCAGAACCACGGGGAGACCTGACCCCCGGCGTCAGCCAGGGCCCGCGGGGCTGGACAGGACAGGAATGGATTTCCATGTGTTGGAGGGTGGATGACATTTTTTAAATGACTTTATTAATCATTTTTAGAGAGAAGGGCAGGGAGGAAGGAAGAAAAGGTGAGAAGCATCCACGATGGTTGCCTTTCACCTGCCTCCAGCTGCAGACCTGGCTGGAAACCTGGCTTGCAACCTGGTTCTGTGCCCTGGCTGGGAATCGAACCAGCGACCTTTGGGTTCGCAGGCTGTGCCTTATCCACAGAGCCACCAGCCAGGGCTGACGACATGTTCAAATGCCCACAAAGCACAGCCATTCTGTTCTTCTCATCAGAAGTCCCTTGTGTTCACTGCACTGAAGTCACAGGGGCGGCTGCCAAGCCTCTAATTGAGCCTAATAACAGCCCAGCACGGCACCACTGAGCTGCGTGTGAGCCGCACTGTCGTTCCCAGGGACCAGGCTGCTGCCTCAAAGGGAAGATTAGCACGGTGACGCCCTTCCACTTGCTGCTGGAGCGCCCTTCCCAGCACGGGCACAGCCCAGCGGCGTTGGAAGGTCAGCGTTCCGGCCACAGCAGCCGGCTGTTCTCACGCAGGTGAGCAGCTCGCCAGCCCCCACCGGCCGCGGGTTCAAAGGCCGCCGTGGAAAAGGACCCACTCATGTAATTTCGCCAACAGACAGAAGAGCGAAAGCAAAGTCAGGGGCAACATCACAGGTTTCAGTGCACGGTCCCACTTCTGGAAGAGCAGAGAGTGTTCCGTACAAACCACTACTACATCTTGATCCCTCTTTCCCGTGGAAAGTTAACACACGAATAAAGGCGTCCGCCTCAGGGGAAGAGGACGGGTGAGCACAGGACTGCCTGCCGGGCCCTGAGCTGGAGGGGCCCACGCCAGACCTCGCTGCACACTTCACCTGCCTGTGGGTCCTGTGTCAAGGTCACGGAGCTGGAGTGGCTTGTCAAGGTCACAGTTTACACTGGACCAAGAGTCAAATAAAACAGAGTCTGACTCGTTACGCTGCATTGGAGACATTTAAACATGATGAGATGCCTTCATTAAAATGAGAACAGGGTGGGGAGGAGGACAGAGGGGAGCAAAAAAGGGATGCATGTAATACAACAACAATAAAATTAAAAGAAAAAAAAAATGAGAACAAAAATTTATTTTAGGTCCTGGCTGGTGGCTCAGTGGATAAGGCTCCGGCCTGCAAACCCAAAGGTCACTAGTTCGATTCCCAGCCAGGGCACATGACCAGGTTGCAAGCCAGGTCTCCAGCCAGGTCCGTAGCTGGAGGCAGGTGAAAGGCAACCACACATTTGATGTTTCTGCCTCCCTCTCTCCCCCACTCTCTAAAAATAAGAAATAAATACACTTTTAAATTTTTTATTTTAATAAAATCAATCAATGGGTGTTTCGTCAGTAACCCTGCAAAAGGTGTCATCTTTATTTCTCTTCAGTGTCATCGATTGATTAGCAACAACAGGAATAAGTAAAATTATAAAACAGTTAAGTGACCAACATGGTCACCTTTATGCTGCCCATGTCTTCTCACTCTGTGCACCTTGGAAAATCATTATTTTATTAGCATACAATGTAAGGTCACCCAATACCAAGCAAGAAGCTACCATTTGAAATTAGCTCCTTATAACGGTGATGGATACCGGCTAATGGCTAGAGAAGAGCAGAGACGCGGATGAATGTCTCAAGTCTAGCTGGTTCCCAGGCTCCGCCGTCACCGTTCTAGGTCTAAGGGGCCCGCGGTGCACACGGCTCCGTCCCCGGTGCAGGCGGCAGGCTCTCCGGAAGTGCGAGGGAAGGCGTCCCCCGCTGCTCCCCAGCGTCGGGTTGGGGGGAGCCCCTGAACAAGCTGCCGCGCTCCGTTCTCAGGCTCCAGCATTTAGGCTCTGCTCTTGGGTTCACCAACAACCCCGCAAGGCCAGCAGAGAACCTCTGCACTGTTCCAACCCCTCCGTGGGGTTCAACGAAGCCAATGACTTACTGTTTCCCTGGGACGTCAGGAAAGAGTGCGTGACCAGCAGCTGTCACTCCACAGTTACGAGGGACGCGATGGGTCATTCGCGCCCATGTGCACAGAGTCACAGGAGCCTCGTACAGACATGGTCACCGACGGGAAGTGACTCTCTCCCTGAACACAGACCCCCAGCCCTTGCTCCCAAGGCCACGAGCTGGAGAGTGAAGTGAGTTAAGCATGGTGGGCGGCTGGAGGTCTGATTAGCAGGAAAGATATTTTCCGTCACGGAGTTGGCAGGAAGGCGGACCCGCGCCAGCTGAAAAGAGAAGCAATACCGCGTCCCATTAAGGGAGGGAGGGTCCGAGTGCCCGGAAATGAATAAACTGCGAGTGAGATGCTATCCTTCCGCCCTTTGTCAGGACCTCACGGTCTCGGATGGAAGCTCCTCATTGTCACGTGAGAAACAGAAAGAGTGAGTTCAGAATGTTAAGGACGGAACATAATGGGTGTTGTAAAACTTACACCGTCCTGGCTGAGTTATTCTGCTTTTTTTCCCAACTTCACCCAGGCCTCAGGGTTGAATCCCCAGAATCCCTATGAACCTTACACACTCGACAGGCTGGGTGATTTACACCATAAAACTGAACTGAAATTCATTTCCCAAACTCTTTCCAACCCCATCGGCCCCGGGACGGTCTGACCCTTCGTCCTGGAGGGAACGGAGGGTGGAAAACCGGTGAGAGGCGCAAGCCAAGACCCACGAAATGCTCCTTGACCTTGAGATGGGCCACCGCCCACCGCACGACTCGGAGGAAACCAGACCTCAGAGGACAGTGCCGAGGCTGAGAACCCCAAAAGGGAACCACTGTTTTCATTCCTTCGATGCCGGTTTCCAAACTCATGTCATTTGTCATGTGTACCTGCCCTGGGGACCAAAACCAGGGTCCTGTCCACAAAGGGTGGTGACACACGGTGTGTTCTGGCCACAGCAAAGTCTCAGAAAGCCTCCCCTCACCCCTGGGGGCACGTGCTCAGTCCCAGCCTGTAAAGGACAGAAACAGGCCCACAGACACAGAGAATGGTCTGGCGGAGACTGGGGGGGCTGGGTGAGGGGGGGGAGGGGCCGAGAAGCCGGCCGTTAGGTTCAGAACAGTCGCAGGTGGTGTGAAGTCAGCGCAGGAATCGAGTTGGTGACAGTCTGCTCACCGCAGGGTGCCAGGTGGGGATCACGCCGCAAGTGACGTAATGTCCAACCACTAGGCTGACACTCTGTCACGTGTGCACCCTGGGATGTGAGGTGCAACTGGAGCAAAGGGAACAAAAGCAACGGCCAACTGTGTCCGCCTCCTGCCCTCCTGGTCGCCGGTTCTGAAACTGCCACTGAAGGTCCCGCAGCATCGCACGCAGGTGCCCGTGATGGCGCCAGCTTCCTGGCCCTCATGTGCTCCCCGGAAAACCCCAGAACTGGCTCAAACCCTGCCGTCAGGGGAACTCAGGCCAAGGCGCAGTAACGTTTCCTTCCGGTGTCCTCGCTCACCGAATGCTGTCAGCCCCCAGGGTCTGTGGACAACACGCGCACCCGGAGCTTCCACAGCAGGTATGGGGGACCCGGGCACCCCGGATTCACTCTGCCACCCAGAAGGGCCCGCCCTTGGAAGACCCTACAGTCCGGTACTTCAGAGGGAGCCGTGTTTGCGGTTGGTGGTGGACTAAAATTATGACAGGAAATGATACCGGATGGGTGTCCAATACAGGCTGAGCAGGTGGCCCTGTCCAGTGGGCCAGTTGCCTTCCTCTGTCCGCACCGACTTCACATCCTCAGAGGCGGCCTCCTCAGTGTGTCCCTGGTGGTCACAGAGCCCAGTGGGGCTGACACGAACATCGTCAGATTTTCCGGGGGGAGCGTCTCCCTGCCTGTGGGGAGCCGCGGCCCATGTCACCGCTCAGGAGCCAGGCTTGGTCTTCCTAGACGAGGTGTGAGCATGCTCCGTGCTTCCCCTTCTGGCCACCGTTTCTACCATATTGGACTACGACGCGGACCGAGCTAAAGCCAGTAGCTTTTGCTGCAAAAGAACTAACAGCGGACGGAGGAGACGCGTCAGGAAGAGTCCGCCGGCCCAGCGTCACCTTTGGGTCCGTCCCCTCCTTCCCCTGCCGCTTCCTCCCACCAACTGGCCATGGCTTTGCTTTTGCTGCTGAAACCCGCCGTGAACATCGCAGGACAAGTGACTGGGTTCTGGAGCTTTCTGACTGAGAGATTATCCTCACAGGTGAAAAAGAAGCAAATGTGCACAAGAGGGAAACACCTAAACTATGTCTAGAAAGAGCAAAAAGTAACGATGAACATGCAATAGGAGGCGTCAAAGCATGTGTTAGATGGAATTTATAATCACAGGCTTGGTCGGTATAGTGCTGTCCCAGAGTCGGGGGCTGAGGTTCGGAGGGTGGGCCTGGTGAGAGGTGTTACCAAACACCAACCTGAAGCAGAAGAGAGGAAATGGGCGAACATGTTCAGAACAATCAACTTTTGAAGAGATGGCTCCTAAATGGGTTTTTTTCAGACAATGCTCAGGGAAAATGATAAACCTGCAGCCCAACCAACAGAAATGTGTCAAAGGTGCTGCAATCTTCTCCTTTTTATGACATTTGCTAGGCTGATGCTGGGTTAAAAATCACACAGGTTTCAGGCACAGGATTCTGTCTGCACGCTGTCCTGTATGCGCACCCCCAAATCAAGCCTCTCCTCACCATTTACCCCTCCTTCCCCTCCCCCACCCCAGCAATCACCGCATCGTTGCCCGTATGAGTTTTTTCTCCTTTTTTTCTGTTTTGCTCAACTTCTCCACCACCACCTCCAGACACTCAACTCCCCAGCCACTATGGAAAGCAGTGTGCAGGTACCCCAAAAAAACTAAAAAAGGAATCCCTTATGACCCAGCAATCCCACTTCTGGGCATATATCCAAAGAAACCTGGAATGCTCATTCGGAAGAATACATGCACCCCTATGCACCCCTGTGTTCACTGAAGCATTATTCACAGTAGCCAAGACAGGAACAGCTCCAGTGCCACCCGCGGAGGACAGACACGCTGGGCACATTCGCCCCGTGGGACACGACTCATCAGTGAAGGACATCTTTGCAAAGCGTGGCGCCCACAGGGGCGGGTCAGCCAGCTGACATTCTGTCTGCTACGCAGACACGTCTTTTTCAGACGGAATGACCTGCCACGCACATCATCCGACTCTTAAACTGGACTCTTCAATAGAATTCTTGTATTAATTTGGGTTTCCCATTGGCCTACCATCCTGGAAAAAAAAAATGCTCCGAGTGCTGCAGGAATTAAGTGCCCCAGGTTACCCAGCTCAGTTGTCTGCAGCTGGCCAACCAGGGACACACGAAGCTGGGGAGCAGAGCCAGGCACAGTGCCAAGGACAGGTGCCACCCTCCCCCCACGCCAGTGACGGTCAGGTCCCTGCGACAGAAAGGCTTGGGTGTCACTCCCTTGGGTGTTACCTAGCAGAGTCCCCGTCCTCCAGGAAGGTGTAGCCAGCCAGCAGGCTGAACGGTGGCAGACGCCGCCCCACGGGACGGCCGCCACGCGGAGCGGCGCGGTTTCCCACACGTTCACTGCTGCGGACCCACATTTACACCCACAGCGATCGTTTTTATCTTCCACTGTGTTTTCTACTGTTGCACGTTTCACATGGCTTCGTCTTCCGTTACCTACCTCACCTATCAGAAGCCACCAAAAAATTACCTACGAGAAGCCCTGTAACCTCTCACTTGGATAAAAACGTACATGCTAAGTTCAAAGGTCAATTTCAAAATAAACAAAACAACTGTCCGCCACGGTGAGCTGCCAGGAAACAAGGCGCTGCCACCTCAGGCTCACTGAAGGTAAAACATGGCAGGACGATGACTGCTCAGCGTGAAGCCGTCTTCAGTGGGTGTCTGTTTCTCTTGCTGACATTCGTGTCTCGCCTTTCTGACGGCATCTGATGCTAGGCGGGTGTCCAAGGTCAGGTGTGTCCCCTGGCTCGCCCGCTGACTCACCACCTGTCTCATGAGCGCCTGTGAAACGCGCGCGTGGGATCTGACTTCCAAGGCGGCTGCCAGGACTGGGGTATGGTTTGGGAAAGGCTTTGTGATTCACACATAAAAGGTGCGACACGAAAGCACTCTGTCGCTGAGTGTTAAAACCAGTGTCCACCCCCATCACCTTGCAGTAGAGACGGAATAGCCTCAGCCGTCCCAGAGGCCTTTCCAGCCGGAGTGGGCAATTCTGGGGCCCAGAAATGTCCTCCTCGGACACGGGTGGGGTGAGGCGAAGCGGGGGCTCAGGAAGATGAAGACAGGTTCGGGGGCCTGTCCGTGGGCGCTGGTGCCTTCCGGTTGCCCCCGGGGACCCAGCCAGCAGAGCTAAACATCAGGTATCTCGCTAGTCTTCAGGCACCTACTCAAATCTGACACTGACCTTGTGTTTCCTTAATGTGGAGCAATAATTTTTATGTCTGAAGGGTGAGTAAATAAGAGTTAAATTTCCTGCCAACACCCCCAGAGGCGGCTCTGGGGAGGGACATGTCCAGGCAGTTTCAGTGCTGACACCCAGGAATAACTCTGTCTAGCTGTATTGTCCTCACCTCACCTTAGGTTGTAACCGCACAGGAAAGAGTTTCTTCTTCTCTATGTTGGTTGGGTGGATTTCCATATTACAAAGCGTCTGGAGCGCTCCAGGCATTGAAAATACCATAACAACACTTCAAACGATTTCCTTTCACCCTCCTCCAGTCAAGGCAGCGCTGTACCCCAGTGAGACCCCTGGTGGATGGGGGTGTCTTTGAGGGACTGGAAGCCGGCAACAAGAATTGTAAACCGGGGTGGGGGTGGGATTTAAACCAGCCACTACCATGATAAATGAACACAGGAAACACTGAAAGCAAGGGTGGCCGGGGGACTGCCGGAGAAATCCTAAAAACTCCCGTTTCTCAAGAGCCCTGCCAGATTCCGCTGCAGGAAACCGGTTACCCAGGTAGCTGTTATCATCCGAGTAAGACAAGTCAGAACGGGGTCCCCAGTCTCCAGGTTTCCTGCGGAGATTACAGGTGAGACCTGGCTGCCTGGCGTCCCTGCTCTGTGACCCTGAGCGAAGGGACACCCCTGGCCCTTCCTCCTCGCCGGGGCGCCCGGGCATCCGGAAGGCGCCCACCAGACCAAGTCAGCGTGAGGATGGACAGCGGCACCTCCGGGGCATTTAGAACCCTCTGGTGCCCTTTCTCTTTAAGTCATTGTCAGGCTCTGATCTTCCCAAATAAACATTTTAAAGTATTTAAAATTGTAGTCAATTCTTAGCCCCAAATAAACATTTTAAAGTATTTAAAATTGTAGTCGATTCTTAGCGACAAACAACTTTTTAACTACATGCAGGCAGCAGGCGCTCAACCAAACACAGCCGGTGACCGGGAGGCCTTCACAGGGCGGCTGCACACGTTCGGGTCCTGCGTGTGGCCCAGGCGCCAGCCGCCAGGAAGGTCATGGAGCCGTCACGTGACAGGGACAGCCCCAGGACTAACCCAGGCCCCTGAGGCGTTCAAGAAGACCTGCCTCAGGAGTTCTACGCTCACCCTGTCATTACAAGGACCGTGGGGAGCAGATGCCCCAGGAAAGTGCAGGTAGAGCCCGGGGTGGCTGGTCTGAGGAGCCCACACATGCGCCAAGGTAAGACTCACAGGGAGTCCTCACGCAGGGGCAGCAGCGATTCCTCGGGGCTGCCTGGGTTAGGGACCCGCTCTGACCAGCTCTGGTGGGAGGACAAGACTCCCAGACCACCCAGCTCTGCAGAAACCAGTGACTCCCGGTGACCGTCAACCCCTTCCCAGGAGGCAGGACTGGGGTAGCCACAGAGGGCCAGGGACCCCTGCATAGTCGGGGTAGCCACGGAGAGCTGAGGACAGCCACAGAGGGCCACCACGAGTAAGAAGGACAAAGGCCTCCCCCACTGCAATGACCATGCTTCTATTTTTTAATTTTCACTATTTCCCACAAGTACTTCAATTAATCTTACACTCCAATCGCAACAATCATGCAGCTTCTATCCTACTTCAAACCTTTTCAATATCTCCCATTGTTGATTTCCTACAAAAAGAGCATTCTTTTACATTTGGGTTTTCCTTTCCCTTCCTAGCTTTTTGAAAACCTCTCACGGCTAAAGATGAGCATGTTGCCCGCGGGACACTTTCATTGCCAAATGATGTCTGAAAAGGTATTTCCACTGTGTTATCATGTGAATGAAAACTCAGGTATAAAAGTCTAAGGATAAGCGTATGGTTTTCTTGGACGGAGGAGTTTTGTTTTGTTTTGTTTTGTTTTTCAATGTGTGGTTGCCTTTCCCCTGCCTCCAGCTGGGGACCTGGCTGGAGACCTGGCTTGCAACCTGGTCCTGGGCCCTGGCTGGGGAATTGAACCAGCGACCCTTGGGTTCGCAGGCCGGCGCCTTATCCACTGAGCCACCAGCCAGGGCCTGACCGAGGAGTTTTGATATCTTTCTCCGCGGCTGATGTTCCAGGGGCCCCGCGTCCTCCTCCCGCGCTCAGACACTCCGGTCCTTCCACGCAAACGCTGGTCCTTCCCCCGCAGGCCGAGCGGCTGTCACAGTCCCGGTCCCCAGGCCCTGTGCTCGCGGCGCCCGTCTGGACCTCAGTCTGTCGTTTCCTGGGCTCCTTCCGACCAGAGTTTCGCTCACAGCGCAAAGGCCTGGTTCCAAAACCGTCCTCTGTCCTACAGAAATCTTTTATCCCAGGAGTGAAACGCGCGCGTTTCCCCGTCTTCACTGTCCTTCATCCGCCCCCAACCCCCGACGTTTCAGCCTGAGCGGCGTCCCCTCGTCTTCGATACGGCCGCAGCCGTGGTCCTGCCGGCGGTGACTGACCCCAAGCGCCGCTTCCCCGGGGTGGCAGCAGACGAGGCCGCGACCCAGTGGAGCCCTTGAAAGACATTTTCTCACTGTCCTGACTCCGCTGCGTCTCTCTGGTCGCCTTAACCGCTTCCCCTGAAAATCGTTGGCTTTTCCCGGCCCCTGGACGCTTTTACCACTGGCTCCGTGCTTGACTTCCCGGTGTCACGTCCGGGGAGCCCGCGTGGGGGGTCTGTACAGGCGATTCAACCGCCACCCTGTTTGCAAACTGGAGAGAACTCAGGTTCAGCAGCTGCTCCCTCCCTCTGGCTTCAGGGGCACCCCTCTTTCCTTCGGGGTGGCGTTGACACAGTCCTCTCGGCCTCCCCACGGGGCACCTGGCATTCTGCACTTCTAGATTTTCTCGCGTTCGCTTCCCCAGGAGTTGCCTTTCATTCCGCTCCTGAGGTCATTTCGGGACCTGCAAGGACGGGCGGGCATCCAGCTCCCCTGACTCCCGGCGTCTGCCACCATCTGGGTCCCAACCACAGCAGGTCCCATCCCTGCAGGTCACTCGGCAGCTCCACTTTGTCATCCTCAGTCACAGCGATGTTCAAAATTTCTGCCTCACCCGGCCTCTCAAACGCCTCTCCCAAATGCAGCAGATGCTCCCGAGTAAAATCAATAATAATAATAATAATAATAATAATAATAATGCCAGAGTCGCCCTGGCCGTGGGGCTCAGCGGGTTGGAGCATCGGCCTGTAGACTGAAAAGTCACAGGTTCGATCCCCAGTCAGGGCACCTCCAGGGGCAGCGGTGACGTTTCCTTCTCACTTTCTCCCCCTTCCTCTCTCACTAAAGGCAACGAAATTAACGCCCTCAGGTGAGGACTTTAAAAAACATTCCAGGCTCACCTTCCTGAATGAGCCTATCCAGGGGCTCCTCTAAGAACTTGAAACAGATGAACCGCTTTATGCAGATTTTCTCAGTGTAATCCGGTCACTGGGTCTGTGGCTGGGCAGCCAGCTCCTGTGTTAAAACCCAACATTCTTCCCCCGACCTTCCTTCTCCCCGAGTCCCTGGGGCTCAGTTTCTCACTTGGGGCTTGTTTTCCGCTTTCATCAACGCGCATCTCCAGCTCATTCTCCCCGTGTGTGGTGGTCGCCACCCCTCTGCTCCTGCCGCCGCGCACTCTTCCTCCCTCGCCTTCCAGGCCCCGGCGGCCCCGGGCGCGGCCTCAGGGTGCGGCCACGCGGGTTTGCCGTTGTCCGTGCGGAAGGTAACACAGGCGTGAACCGCCGGGAAGAGGTAAAAATCCCTGCACTGGGCAGAAACTAGCTGTCCGAGAAGAAAGCGTTGGGGGGAAATAGGACTATTTCCTGAGGACGCCTGACGTGAGGAGGTTCTGGGAGAACAAACTGCAGGACACCAGCCCCGCGTCCCGTGTCGCATGATGGAAGCAGACAGCAGGGACGACACTTGTGACGCTATCAGCCCTCGCAGAGCTGAGTTTAAAACGCTGGTGGGTGTGCGGAAAACAGGGTCACTGTGTTATTTGCCCATAAAAGCCCCTGTTTACCCTCCTGCTCCGTGTCTCTGCCCTTCTCCCCGGGTGCGGGACACACGCCTGGCAGTTGCTTTCGGGGAAGCGTCCGCAGGGGACCAGGGCACGGGCTGCCGTGACACATGGCGTTTCAGGAGCAGCTGGTGCGAGGGGACACGCCCCGGCACACGTGGGAAGCCCGGCCGAGGTCAAGTCGGTAGGACGCACCTTCCCTCCAGGGGCATCGGACCCCAGACCGTGGGCTGCGTGGCCGTGGCCCCGTGGAGGCCGTGGCTCTGTCCGGCCTGCTCTGCGCTAGTGCCGTGGGCCTTCAGCTGCTAGCGTGGGTGGCGGTGACAGACGGCCCTGCTCAGGGAGGAGCACGAGGCGGATGGAGACTCTCCCGGACCCACGGCCGGCGGACCTGCTGGAACGGGCACCACGCCAACACCTGTCATTTCACGGATGTGGAGATGGAGGCGAACAGATGTTGGGCGATTTCCCACAGAAACTCAGCTTGTCACGGGCTCCCTAAGGACTTAGACTGAGTGTAACATGCTTCGCACACTCAGCACCTGGTCCCTGAGACCTCGGGATGCGCAGCGCTGTCACCACGTCCCAGTTACTCCCGCAGACGCCCGCCTGGGCGGCCCGCAGGCCTGGTGACCTCTCACAAATGCCACCCCCTGCCCCCCACTCCCCGAGCCACCCCCAACTCCAGAACTGAGCCGCCCGCCCCGGGCGGTGGCCCAGGACGGGCCTGTGGGTTCCCGATGATTCTCACGGGCGCCTGGTTAGGACCGGGATTCTGAAAACAGCTGTGGAGCATGTCCAAGCCCACTTGCTCCTTTGGGATTTTCTCCAAAGGTCATCGTGACCGGCATCCAGTGACAGCCTAGTCAGGCTTGTTTTCTAAGGGCAGCCGTGTGTGCGCATGTTTTCTGCAGCAGCAGCGAAATCAAGGGGCCCCAAGGTGGGCGAGGGGATCACCCCGGGCCCCGGGCTGGCTGACTCCTGTGCTGTTTGATTTGTCACAGGCCAGGAACAAAGAACAGTGAGAAGCAAGTCCCCTGCCCACGTGGGGCTGGAATGAACTGGGGTTCTTCCCTCGACTCCCCCGAGTGTCTGAGCACAAGACCATCGGGAGGACTTGCTCTGTGTTTCTGTCGGGGGGACGCAGTGTGACGCCCACTTGGGTGCACGACCTGCGACCTGACACATGCACCTGATGACGTGGCCCCCACATTCAGCCTGTGTCCATCTGCCACCGTGCGGACTGTCACCTGTGACAACCTTGTCCCCTTCGCACCCTGACCCGGCCCCACCCCTCTGCCAGCATCAGTCAGTGGTGTTCCTGTGGGTCTGTTTTGGTTTTGTCTTCTTGGCTGTGTTTCTAGGCCTGGGAGTGCGATCACACCAAGCACATACTTCTCTGGCGTGTCGCTGGCATGACGCCCCCCTGGCCCCTCCAGGCGGCCCCAGGCAGGAGGGTGTCGTGAGCGTTTGGTCTCTACAGCCGACTTACTCCTTCTTCCAGCAAGAATTTCGTTGCTTCTTCCCTTGCAGGGGGCCGCCGAGGAGGCTGATGGGGGGAGATGCTCACATACCATTGAAATCCGCCAGAGCTCTGGGGAACGCGAGATGCCCGGTTTCCCATCATCATCATCATCATCGCACGGGTCAGAGGCAACGCAGAGCCAGGTTTGCGCCCAGGAAAACCACGGACATTAGTTTTCATGGAATAACGCTGACCCGGCTGGGCAAACCGGCTGCCCCAGGGGAAGGCGAGAACACGCAGCCTGTAGCACGAGGCCCCGGGAGCCCACAGACGCGGGACCTCCCTTCCGGAGGGCGGACCCCTCGTAGGACAGGCCCCGCCGGCTGGGTGGGTGTCCCAGGAGCCCACCTGGGTCGGCGCACCAGCCGGCGGGGCTGCGAGAGGCGGCGCTCAGCTCCAGGAAAGTCCCCTTCTAATTGCCCGTTTCCCGTTTCTGCAGGTCCCGGACGGCCCCTCACGGCAGAGAAGGGTCGTTGCGGGGTGTGGATGGGGGAGCCCCGCGTTTGCAGCCACAGCTCCAGCTGACTCCTCTGCCACGTGGACGTCAGTTTCCAGGTAGAACAGAAACGACTTTCTGGGTCATTTCGACTCTGCAGACCCAAGACGCAGTGGGGACCCTCCTGGGGTCTCAAGAAGCTCCCGGCACTGCCGGTTCCCGAGCTGCACAACACGGGCCACCAGCTCCCCAGGCGCCCGTTGCCCTACCTCAGACAGCAGCTACTGCCCCTTCCAGCGGACGCTCAGAGAGGCTGAGGAATTGTTTCGGAGTCACACAGCGTGTGCCTGACTGATCCAAGGAGCCGCCTGTCTTCCTGGCTCCCAAGTTCACGTCTTGTCTTCATGCCACGGGGCTCTACTGCCACCCTGCTCTGTGCCTGTTTTATAAGATTAACAGTCAAGCGTCTGTCCTCGGGGGTGGCGCCTGTCCCCATCGGGACTTGCTCAATAACTTAGACGCGGGGCCGGGGTTCCTCCAGCCATGACGCCGCCCGTCCTCATGCTTCGTGAGCTCACATGCTCCCCAGGCTGCAGCCGGCCGGTCAGCCCCACTCAGACAGTGACCTGGGGGCCCCGGGTTGCCTCTCGCTCCAACCGGGTTTGCCCGGCACAGACCCCAGACACCCCTTCTTCCAGCCTCCGGCCACCCCCAACCTCTTGTCCAGTCACCACCGTTGGAGACCCCCAGCCTGAGGCCAGCCAACCCCGCCTTCGGACCAGCACTCCTGACAGGACCCACCGCGACTCCCCGATGCATCAGGATCGTCCACCAGGTGGGGCCCCGGGAACCGCCTGCCCTCTGGCGTCCGCAGGCCTCCCTCCCCAGCGTGGTGGCTGTGCCCTCTTCCAGGACCGGCACAGGCTGGCCCAGGGTGCGTGGGGGACACTCTGGTCGCCAAGGGAGCCACCTTGGGCCTGGAGAAGAGCCTGGCCCGGGCCCCTTGGACCTGCAGGCCCGGCTCTGCCCGCACAGCCCCAGCCCCGGGCCTCCTGCAGAACTGCGTCCTGGACGGGCAGGTGAAAGTCACCAAGATGATGGGCGACACCTGGCTCCCCTCCCTGGCTGGCGCCCCCAGGCTGGGCAGGTGTCTCCTCAGAGGCCCCCCTTCAGCTCGACCAGGAGTCTGTGGAGCCCAGAGCGCTTCCGGGGCCCCCTGCGCCCCCATGTCTGGCTCCTGCCTGAGCCCCTCCCCACAGGGGCTCCCCCAGGCCGGGGCCCAGATGGAGCAGCAAAGCCTCCTGCAGGCAGGACAGTGACCCGCCTGCACCTGCACAGGGCCCTGTTCCAGGACCACCGGGGCGACAGTGTGCAGACCCCACGACCTGCCCGGAGCCCAGCCCCGATCCGGGAGGCGCCTGCTGGCACAAAGGGTCCTGCTCGCTTCCAGCTGGACGGTTACCAGCGGCAGTGGAACCAGTGTGGCTGCGGCTGCCCAAGGACGTTTCTCCAAAGTTCAAAAGGACCCCGAGGCACCCACTCCCCAGAAGTGCCGGCTCACCCATCGAAGGGCAAAAAGGCACCCAACCCCCGGGGGCTGCCGCAGAGGTGGGTTTGCACCACACTGTCATCCGTCAAAACTACAGGTGACATTTAAATGTGAACAGATCAAATAAAATATGAGGAAGAGGAAATGAGATAGGCGGACGGTTTTTAAAAGCCGGGGCCTGGGCAGGACGACGAAGGTGGCTGAAGAAGACGGCTCTCTGGGGCCCCTGAGGCTGCAGATTGGGGTGCGAGGGAGCCGGACTGAAACGTGGGTGAAACACGGGCCCGTCTGACATCTCTTCTCAGGACAGCAGTGGCCGCTGCACCCACAGCCTGGCTGCCCGCCTCCGCCCCACAGACCCTGGGCCCCCAGCAGGGAGTGCAGTCCAGCCCCTCGGAGCCACGCGAACGGCCCTGCTGGCTTCCACGGGCCCTCAGCTCCCAAGCCACCTGGGAGCAAAGTGTCCACAGATCCCCCTGTGCCCTGAAGGTCTGGAGTTGGGGACAAAGAGGTGGGAACGGGCAGAGGTTGGGTGTCACAATCATGTAGAGACAGGGGAGTTATCATAAAATTTATAGATTAACAATGAAAGGGCTACACTACTATTTAAAGTGGCAATGATAGCCCTGGCTGGTGGCTCAGTGGACAAGGCACCGGCCTGCAAACCCAAAGGTCGCTGGTTCGATTCCCCAGCCAGGGCACATGACCAGGTTGCAAGCCAGGTCTCCAGCCAGGTCCCCAGCTGGAGGCAGGTGAAAGGCAACCATATATAGCAACCATATATAGGGGCTTCTCTCTCTTCCCCTCTCTGAAAATAATAAATAAAATCTTTTAAAAATAAATAAGTAAAATAAAGTTGCAACAATGATCAATAGAAGTAAAAAATAATGATAGAAAATAACAACATGAGGAGGAGGGGGTGACATGCTAGAGTGAGCGAATCCTTTGGGGAATTGATAAGTAGCCCCTAAGTTTTTATTAACCAAGGTATTATTTTTGAGCTGTAGAGGTAAAGAACAGAATCAAACCAAAATTTACCAAAAGGGGTTTTCTCTAGGGAGCAGAATCCCTGGCGAGAGGGTGGGGTGGGCTATGTCCTGTTGCTCATGCCGGGCTGAGCGGCTGCAGCCTGTGGGCCCTGGAGGCCTGACACCCGCGGGAGTCCAGCCACCTGACCGAATTCTGCAGGGGACTGGTTTTCGCTTGTAAGACAGGGCTAGCAACAGCGCTCTGCCGTCCTGTGGGAGGAAACAGTGGGGTGTGACGGAAATACGGCATCTGGCACAATCAATACCTGACCAGCAGTGACGTCCCAATCAAGACTGGCTGTGATTGTCACCATCATCATCACCATCATCACCATCATCACCACCACCACCATCACCACTATCACGTCACTGTCATCACCGTCACCACTGTCACCACCATCACCATCATCACCATCACTACCATCATCACCACCACCATCATCACCATCACCATCACCATCACCACATCACCACCACCATCATCACCACCATCATCTCCATCATCACATCACCACCATCATCACCATCACCATCACCACCATCATCACCATCACCATCACCATCACCACATCACCACCACCACCACCATCACCATCACCACCACCTCCACCACCATCATCACCACCATCACCACCACCACCACCACCACCACCACCATCACCATCATCACCATCACCACCACCACCACCACCACCACCATCACCACCATCACCACCTCTTGGAAACTGGCTCTTATCCCCTCAGTGCCTCATGACCAGGTCTACAGATTGAGCAGCTCTAACTCTCCGGCGCTGTGTTACTGTCCGCGGTGTGGACGGCCACTGTCACTCAGCCTGCCAACTGCTAACTCCAAACACCCTGGAACTGAAACCAGCGTTTCTCAGGGCCGCACTGGGACCATCAGGGCCGGGTCACTGTCAGGGAGGACAGTGCTGGGCACCACCAGGGGTTTAGCAGCATCTGGCCTTGGCTCACTAGATCCACTGCCACCCCCAAGTGCCAGCAACAAAAATCTTTACATCAACACCTAATGTGCTCGGTTGTGGGGGAAGAGACAAATCATGCCCCCCCCCAAGTTAGAACCCCCCATTTAGAACCACTGACCTAAGGTCATGTGGCTAAACCCACCCAACAGGCTGCAGTGGCTGCCCACCTACAGCCACATCTCTTCTCACGGGAACCCTGCCTGAAACTAGCAGCAGGAAGCCACAAAACGCTACGGGCCACCGGGGTGTCCCCCACCTAAAATCGGGGTCAGGGAGACAGCTGTGTTGTGTCTCTGTTCTAAGATTCCCTTTATAAGACTTGGGGAGAACAAAGGGGATCATTCAAGGCCTAACGTGAACCCGCTCACCAAGCCAACCAGTGGCAAGACTGTTGGAACACATCATCCACTTTCCTGCAAACTCAACCCCAACCTATTAAATGAGGAGAAAATGGAGGCCATTTCTGCAGAACGAGTGGCAGTCACCTTAGCATAAATAAGCTCAATTTTGACAAGTTGCTTCTCTAACCAAGGACGGCAGCTTTGCTCCTGCGGCCAAGTGACCCAGAGGGACCCGGCAGGACAGAGCGAATCCCTCCCCGGTGGCCCCCCCCGCCCCAGGCGAGGACGAGAAACCCGGAAACCGCATCTCAGTAGCGCGAGCTCAGGGCCTCGGGAGGCGAGGGGCCCCCAGGTGCACGACACGCTACTTCCCAACCCTGCTCAGCAGAATTGCTCCGTGTCTTCCGGGAGGGCCTCTCCCGACAGTGCTGCACGGGGGCGGTTTCAGAAAATCGTATTAAATGAAAATCCTGTACAGCAGCTGTGCTGACGAGGCCCCGTCCACACGGGCGCTGCTCTGCTTAATGAAAACACGGCTCCGATCAGAACGAGGGTCGTGTGCGTCCCCCCTCCCCCGCCCATCAGGTAAATCGAATCAAATGGAAACGCACCTCACGCTCTGTAACAGGGTCCATGAGGACACGCCTGCAGCGGAACGAGGCTACTTCTGTCCCCCTGAAACCCAGGAGCCCCCGGGACTGGGGGCTGCTCTTCACCCGACCCTCTCTGTCCCGGGGGCCCCTGGCCCCTTGGCTGGTCCTCGGAAGTCGGGGTGAAATTGTGTCTGCTTCCCCCACCTCGGCCCAGTTGGGAGCGGGGAGTGGCCAGGTTGGAATAACTGCTCATGTCCCCACCACACGCGGGGGAGTGTCTGTCACCGTTCACACCTCAAGAGTGTGGGTGGCGGGGCCTGGCTGACGAGGGTGGGCCGGGCGGGGGGCACCTCAGGCCGAGGCCAGCGCCCTAATGAGGAAGACGGAGGCCTCTCCCTCCCTCTTCTCCCTCCCCACGCTCCCCCTCACTTCCTCTGGGACTTCCCGGCCCCAGACAGCGAGAAACACGTCTGTTCTTTGGCGGCCGGAGCTGAGACGCGCGGGTGTGAAACGCACGTCTCTCTCCCTCCTGCGTCCACACCACAGACGCCCCCCAGCAGCACGGTCACCCCCGAAGACTTGCCCCCAGTTCCTCAGCATTTAAAATCCCCAGCACAGAAGGTAAATGCTTGATACCCCGACTCAAGCCAGCTCCCCACATAAGGCGACAGAACCACCGGCCCCCGTGGGGCCACTCGCGGGAGCCGCGAGTCCTGAGCCTCCTTTCCTCCTCCGTCCGGGTGGCTCTCACTCTGCTCCCCCCCGTGTGGGGCAGCTGGCCGACGTTTTCCTGATTCTGACCCGTAAACTCAGACCCTCCCCTGCGCCCGGAAGCAGAGCCTCGACCTGGGCCGATGACACGGTGATGACTCAGCCCCGGGGCGCGTCCCCTCCTGCCTGGGGCTCCTCCCGGAACCCTGCCCGGCACGCAGGGCGCAGGACCCACGAGCCGCCGCCTGCCTTCCCCGCAGGGTGGCGGACGCGGCCCAATCCTCAAATCCGAGGACCCGGGACAAGAAAGACAAGGACTTTCTGAAATGAAGAAACGAACGTGGGACGCCGCTCAGCAGCTTCGGGTTCCAGGAGGCGCTGCGAGAGAGGCTGAGGTCACTCTGGTCCACGTGACCCCGGTCACCGAGGGACATCGGGCTGGTGTGGCTCAGGGGACCGAGCGCCGGCCTGCGCGCCCACTGGGGAAAACGCGGAGCCTCCAACCCTGCAGCCGGCAGCCGCACGGGGCGCCTCCTGACTCGGGAAAGGCCGAAGTGCGAGGGGGGCCGGGACCCGGGTCAGACCCTCCACCAAGTCCCTCGGCGGGAGCCACAGGTCAGCCCGGTGACTTAAGTCCGTCACGCCCGCGGGCCTCCCTCCCGGGCGCCAGCCGCACCCGCCTCCGCACCAACAAGGGGAAGAAAACCTGGCACCGCAAAAGTGAGACGCTAATGAAGATAAATCGCCGCCTTCGGAGGGCGACCCGCTGTTCGAGTCCTGCCTTTCACGCTTCTGCGTTTACTTGGCGGAGGGAAAGAGAACATTGAAAACGGAACCAGTTTCCCACTCTGTTGCGTTAACTCCTCAAAGTCCAGCATGTCCTTGAAAGACGCGTGAACGTACGTGTGGGTGTATCTGTGCCCGGGTTTGGTAACAGGGCCGTTCGTGTTGCTCGAAAGAGTGATTCTTGCCCTGGCTGGTGGCTCAGTGGATAAGGCGCCAGCCTGTGAACCCAAAGGTCGCAGGTTTGATCCCCAGCCAGGGCACATAACCAGGTTGCAGCCAGGTCTCCAGGCAGGTCTGTGGCTGGAGGCAGGTGAAAGGCAACCACACATGGATGTCTCTCTCCCTCTCTGCCTCTCTCCCTTCCCCTCTTTCTAAAGATGATGAAATAAAATCTTAAAAAAAAAAAAAAAGAGTGATTCTTTAAACCGGCGAATTAGTAACGCAGGCGTTTTGAAAGAAGGGAAAGAAAACCGTGTCTGCAGGACTTGAGGAGTTGACAGAAGGCAGTCGCTGGATGGTGAGCTGCCTGGATGGGAAAGAGAAAGAGACGCACACGGTGGTGGTTACAGAACCGACAGGGGACGTGAAGAAGGACAGAGAACTTAGATGCACGACTCATGGACGCGAACCAAGGGGGGCACTGCCGGGGGAAATGGGGTCCTGGGTGGAGGGGGGAAGGGGGACATCGGGGCACCTGTAACAGCAAAGTAAATAAAACATACTTAGGAAAAAATTAAACTAGAAAGAAACGAACCAGGGAATAAAGGGTTTCGTGTAGCCTCGCGCGTGCCAGGGACACGTCTGACTTCGGTGCTGCGCACGCTGACTCCGCGTCTCACGCTTACGGCCGGGAGCTGCCCGGGCACCGAGGGACCCAGGACCCGGCTGGTGGACCAGGGTGCGGGCGGACCCTCCGGCCGGGCACGTCCCCTCCGGCTTCTGTGTCTTCGCTCACGGAGAGACGCCAATGACCCCCGTGCGTTAAGCTGGGGACCGAGTGAGGCCCCGTGTGTGAGGTGCGAACGCACTGGCACAGCCGGGCATCTGGTCGGCTTTCATCCGGTCTACACCCGCCCTGCCCCGAAAGAATCTTCAAATCGAGGTTCCAGCGCACGTCATTGTTGTCACCCCCGCAGCTGCGCCCCTGGGCCCCCCCTCCAGGACGGGGACCCCGAACAGGCGCTGAGGGGCCGACCCGGCGGGACACAGGCAGAGCTGACCCTCTGGGGCCGCGGTGACCCTCTGGGGAGGCAGCGACCCTCTGGGGCTGTGGTGACCCTCTGGGGCCGCGGTGACCCTCTGGGGAGGCAGCAACCCTCTGGGGCTGTGGTGACCCTCTGGGGCTGTGGTGACCCTCTGGGGCTGTGGTGACCCTCTGGGCCGCGCTCCCTGGGCCGTCTCCGTCCACATTCGTGGCTTTTACTCTGTTTCCGCCTCGTGGACAGGTACCTGGATCTCAGCAGTTGACACATGTGGGGTTTTTACAGAATGACCTGTAGCTCCCAAGGTCAGGGAAGGCGGAAGGCTGACCTTTCCCAGGAAAAACAAGGAGCCCCCGGGCCCTGGGGTGCAGGACGGAAAACCGGAGGCTCAGGCCTGTGGAAAGGGGCTGGGGCGCCGGTCACCAGAGCGCGTCTCGGGCAAAGGCACAGGTCACTGCAGACACAGGCCCCCCAGGCCTCGAAACGCCCAGGGACCCAAACTGAGCCCCGGGGAGCTCACCTGTGTCGCCCACCGGGGAGCAGCCGGCCCCCGCGCTGCGTGCAGGCTGGGGTTGACGCGAAGGTGGGGGGCCAGCACACGATCCCAACTTCCTTTCCTGCCTGGGCCTGAGAAGGTGCACGCGGGCGGCCGGGGCGGGTCCATGGCCCCGAGGAAGCGGGAGCTGCACCAAGTGTGCGGCCATCACGCATGTGTGCAGCCATCACACGTGTGCGTGCGTGAGTGGGGGACAGAGGGGGCAGGAAGAGCACTGACCCCCGCTAGGATGAGGCTGCGGGTCACGACAGGCCAGCCACGCGCGGCTCCGCGGAAGGAACCTCGAGCTGGCCGATCGCCCCTCGTCACCGGGCTGTCCTGGGCGCGGAGCCAGGGGCTCGGCATCCGGTTCCACGGAGCAAATCGATGGAGACCAACTACTCGCTCCGCTGGCGACACTAATTCACCCGCCCGCCAGCCGCCCACCAGCAGGATGTCACCGGGAGGGGAGGGGAGGCCGTGAAAGGTCGGGGGCAGGTGGTTCCGGGGCTGCGGCCGCTGCCATTCCCGGGGGGCTGAGTGGGGGTGCGAAGGGCCCCCCTAAAGTAAAGCGCAGGTGACGGCTCCCCAGCAGAGCGGCATTGCACCCAACCCCCCACCCTGAAATTCCCGACAGGACAGCCAGCCTGTGCCACCGGGACCGGGCAGCAGGGGGCGGCAGTGCGCCCGCCAAACTGGGGACCCCCCTGTGGGACTGGGGACCCCCCTGTGGGACTGGGGACCCCCCTGCAGGACTGGGGACGCCCCTGTGGCCCGTCAGCTGGGAAGGCGGGGTCTGGGGGCCGCAAGCATCTGGAGACGACGGGGGGCACCGGGGGCCTGATGTCACCCGAGACCGCCTGGGAGCCCGAGTCGCGCCTACACCCCGGGAACTTCCAGTGAAGTGACGAGAACGCGTCCTTCTGAAGTTAGTTTGTGCACTTTCAGGGTCCACGGCCGATTCCGGGCTCCAAACCGCGACCCCCAGACGGTCAATGGGGGCGGAGCCCCGGAGCCCAGGTCCGTGTGAGGAACCACCCCATCCTCGTGCAGTTTTAAACTCGACCAGGAAAGAGGGGGACACCGAGGGGGAGCCCCTTCCTTTGGGGGGCCGGGTTCCCTGGACGTCACCCCGGATCCGCCGCCGGGGAGTCTCCCTGGTGCCGAGCGCTTCTCACCCGCCCGCTCCGCGGGGCGCGGGGTGACCAGGTGCGCGGGACGCGGGTCCCGCGGGAAACAGGCGGGTCTGGCCGGGGGGGGGCGGGGGGCGCGGGGGCGCGGGGCGGGGGAGCAGCGACCTCGGACGTGAGCGCAGCTCCGCAGCGGAAGCGGCGGCCGGGCTCCCGGGGCGCCAGCGGGCGGGGAAACTGAGGCTGGGACTTGCCTGGCGGAGCCCCGAACTCAGCGACACGCTGGCGGGTCTCCGGCCGCGGGGGGCGGGGGACACGGTCGCCGGGGGCTTGTCTCGCGGGGGGCTACTCAGCGGCCCCGGGCGCGCGGGGGTCAGGGTCCCCCCCCCCCCATCCGTCCGCTCGTCCGCCCCGCGCGGGGCGCGACCCGGCGGCAGGAGGAGGACAGACCGGTCCCCGCGGCCTCGAGGGTCCGACGGGAAAACTCGCGGTCAAGGGCGCCCTCTGCTGGCCGCAGCGGGAAGCGCAGGACGTCGCCCGCCCACACGACGCCCCTTCGCAGCCGCGGGTTCGAGCCCCGGTCCGGCGCGTTCTAGTGGCAGAGAAGCAGGAATGCAACCTATGGAAGTCTCCCCCTCCGTCTCCCTCTCCCCCTCCGTCTCCCTCTCTCCAAACTCAGAAGAAAACGTTAAACAACGGCATTCAAAGGTAAAGTTGCCCGTGCGCACGAGAATGACTCCCTTGAACCCGCAACTCGGCTGGGGGGTGTCCCGGGGACCTGGTGACACCCCGCAGCTGTCACATGGGGTCCACAACAGCGCACCCTCTCCGGGTGAAGCCCCCAGAACAGGACTCGCAGCAAAGCCCACGGCCCAGGTGGCGGCCAGGGGCCCCGAGACCCAACCTGCGGCTCCGGTCCCACGGGGGGCGGTCCTGGGGTGGCCCCGCTCCCCGCCTCCCCCGCAAACTCCCAAGGAACCAGGAAGCTGCGCTGCGCACCCCCCAACCCCGGGAAGACCCACGCGCGGTGGGGACAGCGGCTCACCTGGTTGACGGTGGAGACAACTTGATCTGCATCGCTTTTCAAGCTGTCACTTCATTCCACTTGGGGGGACAGAGGGGCAGGGGGGAAACGTCCGCTGAGGAGCCGAACCTGCACACCCAGCCCCGAGCCCACCCGGGAGGGGCCCATCCGTGTCCTGACCGGAGGCCTGTTGGAAGGAACCACGGGTCCCCTGACCTTGGACTACATGCCCCAGACCAGAGACAGGTCACCGACTCGCGTGACCTCCAGGCACGGGGTGGGTCTTCCCACAACTGGAAGCGACTGAACCCCGACTTGGGAAAGCAGGAGCCCCGCCTTCCTCAGCACACCCGCCGTGTCTGCTCCAGGCCGCGGGTTCCCCCCAGGGAGAGCAGCCAATCCCCTTTGTAAAGTGGGGTTGGGGGAGCGAGAGGGGGGGAGAGCGTGTCCGTCCGTCACAGGCACCGTCTTGGGCGAACACATTTCAGGGGAGAACATGTGAACACGGATCCCCTTCCACCTTGTCCCCCGGCCGGAAAGTCCCACTTTGGCTCAGGGGCCACTGTCGATCCATCGTGTCTGGTTCTCCCCTTGCTCACGGCCAGGACCCCCGAGACTGTTCCTGAAACATCCGCACGTCGTGGTCCCTTTCCCCGTTTTCCAGAAAAAACCTGGAGATTTGCTTTCCACGCACAGGGGCTGTGGGCTCCCCCCACCCCCCACCGCAAGCAGAGGACGGGTGTTGGGGCCCCACCGGCTGCACCCCCAGCTCTGCTTTCTGGGGCGTGGAACGTGCTGAAGCAGCATAAAAAATGAAAAGCTCTCCTAAGGGGGTTACGTCCTGGGCTGGTTCGTGATGGTCCACACAGGAAGGGCCCTGGGCTTGGCTTTATTAAAATCTGCCGCCCGCTTCTCCGTGGGATGCGGACGTGGCCCCCTCCTCGCTGAGGACCTGTCGGGGGACCCGGGCCCAGGGTGGCAGCGGGCAGGAGGCGGGAACGAGGGCTGCACTGTGTGGGACACGAGGACCGGGATGGAAAACCCGCGGCAGGTGAGCGGCAGGTACAGAGCCTCCGGCCCGGGCGGACGCTGCGCAGGGGGACGCGGGCTGAGCCGTGACGCGGCCCCGGGGGGTCGACACCCCACACTCGGCACCCGCTGCCCAGTTCTGTCCTGACTCTGGAGCCTCTTACAGAAGCGCGTTCTGACCTCAGCCGTTTCATAACCGAGCGGCTGAACGTTCCCAGGGTTTGCGCTCATTTTCGTCTGTATTTTCCTTCCCCCGCCTGGTGGGGAGGCTCGTGGCAAGACAGGAGGCCCAGGGAAAACGGGTCTGTCGACTGAAGGTGCAGAAAACACAGCAGCTTGTCTACCCTGACCCGCTCTGCGCCCCAGCACAGCAAACACGTCTGAGCGCAGGGAAGGAACGCAGATGGGGGTACAAAAGAGTGAGGGGGCGAAGGGCAGCGGCTTCCAGTTCCAAAGGGACAGCGAACCCGAAGGTCGCTGGTTCGATTCCCAGCCAGGACACATGACCAGGCTGCAATCCAGGTCTCCAGCCAGGTCCGTAGCTGGAGGCAGGTGACAGGCAACCACACATGGGTGTCTCTCTCCCTTCCCCTCTCTCTGGAAATAATAAATAAAATCTTTTTGAAAACCTGAAATGGTAAGAAAAACCACCCCAGGCTCCACCAACTCAGCTGTCCCTGGATGAATGAAGCCTCCGAGGGCAGCAGGGCACCCCCCACCCCCCACCCCCAATCTGCCCACCCTTCCTGCTGTTGACCCACAAAGGCCCGGACGCGTCAGTCACTTTCCATCACTTTTATTGTTCGACAGGCATTTACAACGTTCCAGTCATAGACCTAGAAACATAAAAATAGACCTTCTTTCAGCTTATAAAAGAAATATATAAGAACTCTGGACACGGACACGCCATGACCTATGTACACTGGGCCCGGCGCCCTCCGTGAGCGCCAGCCCCACGGTCTGGCCCGGCCCGCGGCCCCCGGGGCCCGGACTCGCCGGCCACAGGCCTGGCCCCCCTCCCATCGGACGCAGGACTGGGGAGGTGTGTGCGCAGTGCGGGATGCGAAGGGCACGGAAAACACCCTAAAGCTTTTTCAGGAAACCAGACAGTCTAGCAAAAATTTCATAGAGTAAGAGTCAGAGGGTCAAGGTCAAAGCCCCGAAACCCCACGGCGGCGGGAGGGGAGCAGGAAGCAAGCAGGGGCGCCCGGCGTGAGGGGTCTGAACACCACGTCTGCACGAACAAAGTCACGACCGACCTGTGTAAAATAGGACCTGGCGCCGCTATAAAACTCGGGACTTCAAAGTACCTACCGATGTGTCCAACACCAAGTAGGTATTTTCCCCAAAAAGGAAGTTTTCCTATTAGTTAAACCCTTTCTTAGGAAAGTGGACCTTGTGAATTAGGGGGGGAAAAGCTATAAACCTTTTTCGTATTAAAAAAAAAAGTCGAAAGTGCTTTCACTTGGTTTCGCTCTGTGTGGCGACGTGTTCAGCGTTCGGCCGGCACACGCGTGGCGCTCAGCACACGTGTGGCACTCAGCACGCGGGCGCCCGGGAGAGACGGGGAAGCCGGCTGGGGACCGACAGGCCACCAGGGTGGAGACCACTGGGATGGAGCCCGCGGTCACCGTGGCAACAACCCCAGAGCCCCGCCCCTCCGCGGGCAGCAGACACCCGCGGGCGCCCTGTTGGATCCGGCCAAGCGCCCACGGGTCTCAACCGGAGGGTCAAACACACAACGAACCAACAACAAGCCGCCTCCTGGGGAACCGGGTCTCCACAGCCAGAGCCTCCCGCCGCCTCCACAGAAACAGAAACCGCAAAGGGCAAGATGCTCAGTTCCCACGCCGCCGGCCGCCCTCACGCTAAGCCTCTCCCCTCTGCGCCTGCCTCCCAGGTAGGACACACAACACAGCGCCCTTTTCTCGGGAGGAGGCCGGGATCCGTCCTCAAAACGCTGGGCCCCTTCGCAATTCTAGGCAAACCCAGACCCGCCAGGCGCGGCCACCGTGGACACCGCGACGGGGCAGCGCAGGGAGGGGAGAGGCCCCGGGGCCACCACGGCCACCACCACACGCATGTCCGGGGTTCCCGTTGGAGGCCGGACTCCGGCGGTCGCAGCGAGTGACCCTGCGACCCGCTGCCACCATCCCTTCTGTGCCTCCCGTCAAGGACCCTGCGGCTGCCGGAGCCCCAGTCCTGCGCCTTCCGTGGGACAGACCCGCCTCCTCTCCCGCCCGAGGGACAGGCAGCAAACAGGAGCCCCTGGTCGTGACGGGCCGGGCTGGGCTCACTGGACGTCCTGACGGCCTCTGAGGCCGCAGGGGGCGCTGGTGGCCCGGCCGGCAGGACTGTGCGTGCAGGGGGCGGCTGAGGGGCGTCCTCGCCTGGAAGGGACGGGGCCAGGGCGGGCAGGGCGGGACGCAGTCCCAGGCGCTCAGGGCGGACAGTCATATCTCCGTGTTCAGCCTCTGGGACGGAGCGAATTCCTCCCGCCGGACCCAAACGACCTCCTCGCCCGCGGGCTCCGGGTCCCCACCGCCCTGCAGGGCCGCCTGCTTCTGCAGCTGCGTCATGCGGGAGGCGTGGCCGGCGCGGCCTCGGTCCCGCGGGCCCAGGGAGGCCGCCTGCAGCCGCTCCGGCAGGTCCCCGTCCTCGCCGGCCCCCCGCGCGGCCTCACAGAACTCGTCGTCCTCGCTGAGGATGTCCGTCTCCTTGACGCCGTCCTGCTCCTCGTACCGCGCGAGGTCAAACTGCTCCTCCACCCAGCGGTCGGTGTCCCCGGCGCCGGGCGGCTGCGGGGCCTCCCTGTCGGGGCTGCTGGCGCCCACGGCGTCGGAGTCGATGGTGAACCTGTGCCGGGCCAGCCGCCGCCTCCTCCGGCCGAGGGACCTGCTCGGGGCGGACGCTGCGCACACACAAACACACAGGCCGCGCCGTCACCGGGCGAGTCCAGCGGCCGCGCCGAGGAGCAAACGGGTCCCGTGGAGCCGCGGCGCCCCCGCCTGCCCGCGGCCGCTGGCCACACGGCTGCCTTGTCCGCCGACGGGAGGGCCCAGGGACTCGGGGACACGGGGACAGGGGCCTCTCCACCCTGCACACCCTGCCGTCGGGGGACGCAGCGATCTGACCTCTGACCTCAGCTGAGTCGGACCCCCCCCAACCCCGTCCCAGGGCAGCGGGTGCAGGGGATCTTCCTGCCCGGTCCCCACTGTCCTGCCTCCCGGGACCCTCAGCTGGGCTAAGGGCGTATCCCTCCGACAGAGAGGCCCCCTGGCAGGGACACCACGTCCTGTCAGTCGCTGTCCCCTGGCCGCCGCGTGAGAACTGGGGGGCTGAGCAGGCCTGCACCCCCATCCCTCCTGACACCTGCTAACGTCACAGCTTCTCGGTCACAGAAAACATGACAACTCCGTCCCAGGACGGCGGCCCCTGACGGGCAATGACGTCAAGGGACAGCTAACAAGACAAGCGCTCGGGACCCCCTTCCACCGCGGCCCCCAGGAGGCCAGGTCCTTCAGCGCAGACGCACAGGAGACGCCACCAGCCAACCAAGCCAAGGGCCCTGCGGCCGCCCCGCCAGGCGACGTGTGATGGTGACGGTACAGAGAACGCCAACCGCGGGCGGCACGTGGAACAGGCCCAACGCCCTGCCCTTCCTGAGACTGGGACTCGCCCGAGTTCGCCGGGCGGCTGGCGCTTTGAGACCCTGCGGCAGGAGGGGCCCCCCGGCCTGTCCAGGCGGAACAGAGGGAACCGGCCTGGCGACCGTGACCCTGCGGCCCCGAGTGAAAAGGGGACGCGGCCCCGGCTGGCCCCACAGGGTCAGGGACGCCGCTGTGTGAGCACTTCCCGTGTTCACCGTGACACAGCCCGGCCCACGCGGCGCGGACCCGGCCAGCGCCCTCCTCTGTCAGCTACCGAGAAGGCCTGACACTCTGGGGGCGTCAAGCCCCGAAGGATAAGGACTTTCTTCTGCCAAATGAGCCGGCTCCTCTGCCCAGCGGCAGGACGCCCCTCACCGCCCTCCAGAGGCTGCCGCACGGGCCACCGCATGGGCCACCACACGGGCCACCGCACGGCCTCCCGACGGCCCGCGGGCCCGGCCGAGCTCCTGGCCGCAAAGCCACCGTGTCCTCAGAAGGCTGGCGCCCCGATGAGCCTGAACCCTTTCTAGGCCACAAAGCTGTCGTGCAAAGCAGCACCTCGCCCAAGCGGCCGGGACGACCCCTCCGTAGCGCACACAGCAGGGGGGCTGTGGACCGGAGGGGGCTCACCAGCGAGGAGGAGGAGGAGGAGGAGGAGGAGGAGGAGGAGGAGGAACAAAGGGACAGCCCAGCGGGAGCAAGAGGGGTACACGCAGGCCGGTCCCCGGGTGCACGGGCAGGGGCAAGGCCACACACGGGAGCACCACGCCCCCACACGCACCCCGTGGGCCACAGCTCCGTCGCTCGACCAGGGCTACCGTGGCGCGGGGGTGACGGGGACCTGGGGCGCCTGCACCCCCACGGTACCTGCCCTGCTCATGGCCGGCCGGGCCCCCTTCAGCGCACACAGTCTCTTTCCTCCGAAGGGCACGTACTGCTGGGCGGACGGGAGGCTCTCGGTCTTGAGCAGCTGCCGCCGGTGTTTGTCCCGCAGCGTCGCGTGCACGGCCTTCAGGAAGTCCTTGCGGCTCCTGGGGGAGCTGCGGGGGAGGCGCACGCGTCAGGGCGCAGGGCCCCACGCGCAGGGCCACGCACGTCCTCAGGAGCCGCCACCCACGCGGCAGCGGCGGTCAGAGCGGCGCCCGAGGGCGTCTCCACACGGGGCTGCCCCGCCCTGGTCCAGGCACAGGCCCACGGAAGCCACGGCGTCAGAACGCGGGCTGCGGGGACCCGCCACGTGGTATTTTCAGGCAAGAACGAAAGATGAGAGAACCGGTGGCAGTTGAGAAAAGGCACCAAATTCTCCGGGCAGAGCTGGGGGGACAGGGGTGGGGGCACAAAGCGGTGCCAGCCAGGGCGCAGGGTACGCGTCCCTGTGTGACGCAGAGCGAGGACACCCGCCCACCGTCACCATCCCGGCCTCGCTCAGACCCCGCGGGCCGCCTCCCAGGGACGCTCCCGGCGGAACACGCACCACACAGAACTCTGGGGACGGCCACGTCCCCGGTCCCCACACGCAAACACGGGGGAGGCCCACGCGTGAACACGTCTGGAGTCTCCCTTTCCCAGCCAGGCTTCCGCTTCGTTCTGGCTCCTGTCGGCCAACGGGCTCAGGACCTTCTCATCCGCCGAGCGGCAGCCCCGAGCGCCAGCAGGTCTGGGGCGCCCGAGGGGTCCCCGCCCCCCCGCTGCACCCCGGCCCCGGCTCACCTGCAGCACAGGTGGAACGCCCGCTCCGGCCTCCCCTCCGACTCCGACTTCACGTGCACGATCTCGCAGGCCGCGCTGGCTTCCGCGTCTGGGGGAGCAGAGGGCGGGGTCAGGGCGCGTCACGTCCGGCTCTGCAGCGTCGCAGCAGCACGGGGACGAGACAGTCACCAGGACGAGACCCTCACCAGGACGAGACCGTCACCGGGACGAGACCGTCACGGGGACGAGACCGTCACCAGGACGAGACCGTCAC
>PVIW01012280.1:0-33431 GCA_004026585.1 Noctilio leporinus
TCCAAAGGGATATCTCAGCTGCAAAGTTTCCCCTGAGGACTGTGGCATCTCAGTTCCACACTGGGCTCCCCAGCCCAGAGCACCAGAGCCAGGAAGAAGCCCTCACATAACATCTAGCTGTGAAAGTCAGTAGGGATTCTACCCACCAGGTTGAGACAGGAGTTGGCTAAAGATACAGGCACCCTCTTAAAGGGTCAACAACAAATTCTTATTCACAGCCACTCACCCTGGGCTCTGGCAGAGGAAGGGTAGAACAGACTAGAGTCATGTGAGGAGAGACTGGGGTATGTGCTCTGGGTGACAGCTAAAGTGACAGCCACCAGGACCCCTGTGTGTAGACTAATGAGGTGGAAAAAGATGTTTTATGCAAATAAAAATGGAATTAAAAGCTGGGGCAACGATACTTATATTGGACAAAATATACTTCAAAATAAAGGCCATGACAAGAGGCAAAGAAGAACATTACATAATGTCTTGTGGGAGCAATCTAACAAGAAGATAAAATCCTTGTAAACATATATACACCTAACACAGGAGCACCTAAATATATAAAGCAAATTTTGATGGACATAAAGGAAGAGATAAGTAGTAATACAATTACACTAGGGAATTTCAATACCTCATTAATATTAGTGGATAGAAAGTCCAGACAGAAAAATCAATAAGGAAACAGTGGCCTTAAATGTCACACTAAATCAGATAGATTTAATTGATTCACCAATGATACATCCAATAAGGGTCAATATTCCCTTTTAGAATAGTGAGCATGTATTTTCTGTTTGGTAAAAGCTTTTTATAAAGTTCTTTGTTTGTTTGTTCATTTATTAGAGAGAGAATGGAAGGGAGAGGCACAAACTTCACTTTGTTGTTCCACTTATTTATGCATCCGTGGGTTGATTTTTGTTAGTGCCCTGACCATGGATTAAACCCACAACCTTGGAGTATTGGGAGTACACTCTAACCAACTGGGCTACCTGTTTACCTATTTGGTAAAGACTTTTTTAACGTATTTAGCTTAATGGTGTCTCTCTTAATGGTTTTGAAGAAATGGACTGTGGCCACTCAGAAATGTATTGGCAACCCCTCTCTCAAAAATGCCTGAGGCACACTGACTTTCAAAGACAATGGGGGTGCTGGATGTGCAGCCAGCCCCAGCACCTTGGGTTGTCTGCTGGTGGGATGAGCAACAGCTCAGATGCTTTGTTCAATGATGAAAACACTCAGAACGTGAAGTACCACATAAACTTCCCTCATGACGTAAATTTCCTCCCTCTTTCCAGGCTGTGGTCCATTGTGCATTTTAGATTCTTTCTCTAGCATATATCAACTTCCCTACTTCTTATTTCATATACCAGCCTATATTTTGTCTTTATATTTTAATAAGTTGAGTAATACAGCTACCAGCCTAGGCTAGAATTGGATTGACTTGCTTGTGACTATGAATAACGCAACAGGGAATAAAAAGGAAACATGTACAGACAGTGTGTCTCCAGAGAGGTACATGAGATTCCCTGAGAACTGTCAGTCTCCAATTCTATGTTTCCCTGCTTCAGACATTTCTATACTCGAGCCATGAACTTTGTTATATCCAGTTACAACCTGTGCTTAGAAAACAAACAAACAAAAAACCCCAGCTGTATCAAGATATAATACACTCATTAAAAGTGTACATTTCAGTGTTTTTGGTATATCCAGAGCTGTGCAATGTTCACATTATCTCATTTTACAACATTTTCATCCCCCACAAAAGAAAGACCATTCCTACTACTAGCAGTCACTCCCTATTTCCCCACATCTACTTCCCAGCACTGAGGAACCAATCATCTGCTTCATGTCTCTATGAATTACCATAAGAATATCAGCTGATTTCTCAAAAGAAACTTTGCAGGCAAGAAGGGTCTGGAAAGAAGTACTCAAGGTCATGAAAAGCAAGGACCTACAAGCAAGGTTACTCTGTTAAGCAAAGCTGTCATTTAGAGTGGAAGAGCAGATGAAGTGCTTCCCAGACAAGGTAAAGCTAAAGGAGTTCATTGTCACCAAGCCATTATTATATAAAATGTTAAAGGAACTTATTTAAGAAAAAGAAGATCAAAGCTGTGAACATTAGAATGATAACATGCTCACAACTATCAACAACAGAATCTAAAAAATAAAAATAAAAACAAACTAAGCGAACAACAAGAATAGGAACAGAAATGTAGGTATAGGGATCATTTGGAGAGTTAGCAACTGGGAGAGGGGAGGGGAAGAAAAGGGGAAATGGTGCAAGGATTAAGAAGCATAATTGGTAGGTACAAAAATAGACAAGGGGGTGTTAAGAGTTGTACAGGAAAGGGTGAAGCCAAAGAACTTACATGCATGACCTATGCACATGAACTCAGGGGTCTGGGACTGCTGGAGGGAAGAAGGGTACTGGACAGAGGGGAGCAAAAGAAAAAAAATTGGGACAACTTTTTTTAACAGCATAATCAGTAAAATGTACTTTAAAAAAGAATTATTAACAAAGGTCATTTATATTTCAAACAATAGCAGAGACTGCAGAAATGAGAGAACAACAGACCAGAAACTGAGAGCCATGGGATCTTGTCTTATCTCCATAGATCTCTGAATTTGACTTGTCTGTCTGTCTGCCTGCCTGCCTGCCTGCCTGTCTCTCTTTCTCTCTCTCTCTCTCTCTCTTTCTCTCATTTTATGAGCATCTGGGTTCTATGAGAAATACAAAGGTACAGATTTATAACACCTGACTTGAATTTTCTAAACTGGCTCTGATTTGAAATAATCACATGTTGCATAAAAACCTAAAATCTGTACATCCTTTCATTAAAAGAGGATTATAAAATATTACCTAAAGTTATTGAATTTTTGCCTTTTATAATCTTTTACTATAAATATTGACGATTAAAAAAATATTTTATTCATTATATTTAGAGAGAAGGGCAGGGAGGGAGGAAGAAAGGGAAAGAAACATCAATGTATGGTTGCCTTTTACCTGCCTCCACCTATGGACCTGGCTGGAGACCTGGCTTGCAACCTGGTTATGTGCTTTGACTGGGAATTGAACCAGGAATCTTTGGGTTTGCAGGCCAGTGTCTATCCACTGAACCACCAGCCAGGGCTAACATTCACAGGTTTTAATAGGCTTTATGAGGTTTAGTCTGGCTCTTTAGTTCAACAAATACACTCACTGTGTCAGGGACATTTCTTAGCCAGAGCACTTCTAGGCTGTGGGAGGAGCTAGCTGGAGGCTCTGAATGCATGCAACCTCTCCCTACCTCACATGGAAAGAACTTCGAAGAAGCAGTTGTCTCTTTGGACTCATAAGGTTTCCCCAGTTACCTTGAGGAGAAATAAAAAAGGACAAGACCCAAATGTTTACTAAAGACATGGTTTCCCTGCTTGGCCGGTTGCAGTCGGATGAGATCTCACAGCTGCACCACTGAGGCACAATGGACAAACGACTTGCCAAAGTTCTCCAACCTGAAGGGCATCACCAAGCCCATCTTACTCCAAAACCTGTTGTTTTTTTTTTCTCAATGTGCTAGCCTCAGATCATGTGCTGGGAAGAAATTCAAGAGCTGGGAAGATGTTCTCAGGCGGGGCAGGGAGCGGCCAACTGCGAGCCGGCCGCTACTCCGCCCGGGACAAGCAGCTCTGGCTCTGCGAGCTCTCCAGCTCCTCTCTCATCTTTTCCCAGAGCGCAGGACCTCATCGCGAAAACCAGGTTTCTTCGTTTCTTCAAAGAGCTTTCCAAGAATGCCAAGGCCCAGGACCCACTCAGATGAATTCAGTCAAAAGTCTCCTCAAATGAGTTTAACGTGCAGCTAAGGTGGAGAACCTCTGTCCCGGAGCAAACACGATACTTCTCTGCCTTCGCTCCACAGGTTTTTAAGAGAAATATTCCCCAGTTCCCATCCCAGGCCAGTCAAATCTGAATCTATGAGTGTGTGCAGTCTTTCAGACTACCTACAGTCTAACGTAGGGTATTGTTACAATTGTTCTACTTTGTATATCTGTTTTCATGACTTGTAGAATATATTTAGACATTGATAATTGAGGGAAAAAAAATCTGTGAGGGGCCTAGTACAGCTTCCTAAAGCGCCCCACTTGATGGCTGTGGACACCAGGAATGGAGTGCTGTTTCCCTTCAGGGTAATAGAGAACAGAGGGCCCAAGTTCCCAGGAGAGGTGTTGGCCATGAGTCTCCTATTGTCTCAAAAGAAATTCCTCAAGGCACAATGGAAAGCCATCACTTTCTGTGCATCCATCAGGAACCCAAGCTGCTGGAGATAAAAGATATTAATAACAGCAAACACTGATATGGCTCTGTCTTGCTCAGGAATTGTTCTAAGTTCTTTGCATGTGCACTCATTTAAAACTTGCTGTACCCCATGAAGAAGTGACCATTGCCCTAGTTTCAGTTAAGGAAGCTGAGAGATTAAGTAATTTGCTGAAGATTGCACTGCTGCCAAGTGGCAGAGTAGCAATTCAAACCTAGGCAGTGACCCTCATCCCTGGGCACCAGGAGATTACGGTCCAGGATTGGTGATAAGACAGACATATTAATAATGCCCCAGAAAGGTAGAACGTGATGCATGTGGTGTTCAGAGAAGTGCCATAAGGGGGCTCAATATATGTTTGGGGCAGATTAGCTTCATCAGAGGAAACAGGGAAGCATTCTGGAAGGTGGGGGTACCAGAGCAGAGTTCTGAAAGGTTAGGGAAAGGGTCCTCGAACTCTGCTCCTGGGAGATCTGGATGTGACATTAGTTAGATATGAGTGTTTTGCCACTAGAATGAAATACTGGCACACTTAGGGAGAATTAAGCAACTAAAGGTGTCCTTTCCATTTCAAGTGATTCTGTCACAAATGTTCCAAAATCTTTGTTGTCTGCTAACACATGCATGCTCATAAATGAGAAGAGAAAAAAAAAGAATATGTAATAAATGAATATTAATGAAAATTACGTCAATCCTGCCTAGTTCTCCATTTCTTTTGTTGGTTGCCAACGGTTGCCACTTCATATTATATAAATAAGACCGTTATAATTTCTGCTAATAAAATGATTCCCTTTATAAGTGTAGAATTAAATAGACCCAAATTTTATGATGCTCCCAGTGTTCCGACTCCAGGTGTCTCTGAATGACATAGGTGAGAACTTCCAACAACATAGGAAAACATGCAGCTGATTAAACCCCTCCCCCATCAGCAAAAATGGAGAGATGAGAGCACCTAAGAACCTAAGTTACTCAGTCACCCTTGTGATGGTGGCTAACAAACATCTCATTTAGAAGATGCTCACACAATTCTCAGGTCCCCTGGTGACTATGGGAGAAGACATACAATTGCACTGTGACATGTTGCAGCAAAGTTTAAAGGATTTCGTGGGCACAAGGAGAGTATGTGGAATCCTCTTATACGTAAGAACAAGTAGATTCATGTATAGAGATCCCATCTTATTCTAATACGTGGAACAAGCTGGATTAGTGCATTAAAAGTCTTGGTTCACTTTTGTCTCACAGTTAAAACTCCCATTGTCTATATTTTTGAGTCAGGAAGTGGGCTCATCTGACCACATGGGACACTGAACCTTGACTGCTTCTACCCCTTTAGTTAGGAAAAGGCTGCTGAAGTGTAGCTATTCCTGTATTCCAGGTGATTCATTTCGAGCTAGGAATAAAAAGCATACAAATTGATCCCTTACCAAGAGCTAACTAAGTGCTAACTAAATGGAATACCCAAATAAGTGGGTGAGCAATAACACCCACTTGAAAGATTTTAAAAAGGCATCCCTCTAGTGGACCAATTAGAAAAAGATGCCACTTGTGGGAAAAGCTATTAGACAGATGTCACTAGTGTGGTAGCCAGTATCAAATTGTGGCTATTCAAATGTAAACAAATCATTTAAAATTTAGCCCATTTATATACACTAGCCATTGTTAAAGTTCAAAATAGTTACAAGTGTCCAGAGCTCCCAAATTGGATATTACAGCCCTATTCAGTGTATCTCAGTTGATTGGGCCGTCATTCTGCAAAGTGGAAGGCTGCTAGTGGATTCCGGTCAAAGCACATGGCTGGGTTGCAGGTTTGGTTCCTGGGCAGAGAGGAAAAGAGAGGCAGCCAATCAAAGTTTCTCTCTCACATAAATGTTCCTCTCCCTCTTTCTCTCTCTGAACATAAAATCTTTTTAAAAAATTGGACATTGTAGGCTAGACAAATAAAAGATTAATTGGATAAAAACTTTTCAATTAATTGCTCTTGTTCTTATTTTTTGGGTCTTCTACTCTTTTTATTAAATCCTTCCCTGAAAACATGTTTATTAATTTAGCAGAGTAAGGGAGGGAGGGAGAGAAACTTTGATGTGAGAGAAACATTGGTAAGTTGCCTCCCAGGCGCTCCTGAACCGCAGCTCCAGCAGGAAACCTAGGTTGGTATCCTGACAGGGGGTCAAACCCACAGCCTTTGGTGTACAGGAAAATGTTTCAACCAACCGAGCCACCTGGCTGGGGATGGTCTGCTACTTACTTATTTGCCTTCCAACAGAGTAGTCCCAATTCCTCCCCCTACCTTTTATGACATTGTTCATTTATCCCACTTATCCATGTGCTAAATACTCCAATATCTTGTTATTTTGAAAAACTGTGATCTGTTAGATTAATTAAAAATAAGAATTACAAAATAATAAAGAACAAAAATTAAGAATAACAAAATATTTTATATTACTTTCATTTATTTCATCTCGAACACTCTTCCTCTTTTTATGTAGATCTGAGTTTTTAAGTTATATTTTATTGATTACGCTATTACAGGTGTCCCAATGTTCCCCCTTTGCCACCCTCAACTGAGCACCTCGCACTCCCTCAGGCATTTCCCACTCCATTGTTCATGTCCATGAGTCATCCACATTACTCCAATACTGTACTTTTTATCCCCATAGCTAACCTGGAACTACCTATTTGTACTTGTTAATGCCCTCACCTATTCACACATTACCCCATAGTCCTCTCCCATTTGGCAAAAATTCAAAACACTCACCAGATACATGATTCTGTCTCTATTCTTCTTGTTTCCTTAGCTTGTGTTGACATTTAGATGTACTTGTCATTTTATTGTTCATAGTTTTGACCTTTTCTTTTTTTTAAAGTATATTTTATTGATTGTGCTGTTAAAGTTGTCCCAATTTCTGTTCCCTTTGCTCCTCCCCCCACATTGGGCTCCACTTTTCTCCCACAGTCCCACCCCCTTAGTTCATGCCCATGATTGGTGCATGTTCCCTGGTTTCACCCTTTTCTATACTATTCTTAACATCCCCCTATCTCTCTTTTCCCCACCAATTATGTTTCCTAATCTCTGCACCATTTCCCCATTTCTCCCCCTTCCTATCCCAGCTGATAACCCTTCCAATAATCCCCATACCTATGATTCTGATCCTTTTCTGGTTGTTTGCTTAGTTTGTTTTTGTTTTTATATTTTAGATTATGTTGTTGATAGTTGTGAGTTGTTGTCATTTTAATGTTCATATCTTTGATCTTCTTTTTTTTATATAAGTTCCTTTAACATTTCATATAATAATGGCTTGGTGATAATGAATTCCTTTAGCTTTACCTTATCTGCCCTTCCATTCTAAATGATAGCTTTGCTGGATAGAATAATCATGGTTGCTTTTCATGACTTTGAATAATTCTTGACAGCCTCTTCTTCCCTGCAAAGTTTCTTTTGAGAAATCAGCTAATAGTCTTATAGGAACCCTTTTGTAGGTAACTCTCTTCTTTTCTCTTACTAATAGCCTTACAGGTGACTCTCTTCTTTTCTCAGCTGATAGTCTTATATGAACCATTTTGTAGGTGACTCTTCTCATGCTTTTAAGGTTCTCTTTATCTTTAACCTTTGGCATTTTAATTATGATGTGTCTTGGTATGGTCCTCTTTGGGTCTAGTTTGTTTGGGACTCTCTGTGCTTCCTGGACTTGTATGTCTAAGTCCTTCACCAAATTTGGGAAGTTTTCCTTCATTATAATTTCACACAAGTTTTCAATTTTTTGCTTTTTTCCCTCTTTTCCTGGCACCCTTATAATTTGAATGTTGGCTTGTTTAAAGTCATTCCAGAGGTTCCTAGGCCTCTCCTCATTTTTTTCAAGTCTTGTTTCCTCATTCTGTACTGGTTGACTATTTTCTTCCTTATGTTCCAAGTCATTGATTTGAACCCTGTTCTTCTTCCCTTTACCAATGGTTTTGTGTGGATTTTCCTTCATTTCACTTAGCATAGCCTTCACTTCTTCCCTTGTGGGTTTGCCATACTCAAACATACCGGTCAAGTCTATGAACATTTTTTTCACCAGCACTTTGAACTCTGCATGTTAGGTTGGTTATCTCCTCATTGCTTAGTTCTCCCACTGGAGCCTTGATCTGTTCCCTCTTTAGAACCATAGTTGTTTATCTCCTCAACTTGACAGTCTCCATTATCTTAGGTAGAGTGGTCACATCTATTATTTTGTAAGGGGAAGATCCTTATTCATTAGTATGAGTAGGCCCGTTTCACTATGTTGTGGTGCTATATGGCGGGGGGCATCTGAGAGAGAACAATGCTGCTTGCTCAGCACTTACCCATTTTCCAGGCACTTCTCCCACTTCTTACATGGGACTAGCACCTCTCTAGCTGCTGCCCTGGCCGTGGTTCCCAGAGTAGGTGGGTCTGTGGATGTTCTAGGACTGTGGTGGGCCTCTAAACAAATGGACTCTGCTGAGAGACCAGCAGTTTCTTCCTCTGCCCTGATCCCCACTGGTTTTCATGGTCAGATGCAATGAGGCTTTACCCACTTCCCCACCCCCTCAAATCGGGTATTAACCCTCGAGAAAGTACTTAATCTTGTTGATCTTAAGGAGCAAGCAACAATTTTCAATCAGTGTGCTACAAGAATTTTTAAAACATGCAATACTTGACTAGTCAGGGGCACTGGCCTCTTTTCCCTTTTATTGTCATGTAAAGGATGTCAACAGCTAATACAACAGCCATCTGATGTGAATGAATCAAAATTATACCTAGGGTCAAAGTCAGTGGAAGATTTGAAAATGCTATACTGTTGCCTTTGTAAAAGGCACAAGAGAGACCACAAGCCTCAGAATTTGGGGCTTCTAGAATCTGCACAAGGATATATTCTTGTCTTATGCAAAGTGATGATGTGAGAAATAACATAAGAGGAATGGCAGCATGAGAAATGCCCTACATCTCTCCCATTGAAGTTCCAGCAATTTGAACAGCTATAACTCAATAAAGAACTCCCTGCTCAACGCACAAATATAGCTGAGAGATCTGCGCATTGAACTATCTAAAGGTGGGCACAGGGAGCAAAACGGGGAAGTCAAAAGGGAGAGGCTGATACAGGCCAGGGACATACCTCAGCAGCTAGGTGCTCATAGTGGGCCTCTGCCAGAGAGGGGGGAAATATAGCTGTGGCTGACATCCCCCTCAGCCAGGAGGAGTGGAGAGACTCAGTGGGCACTGCTGCAGGAGTGAGCAGTACAAATGAGGCTGATCACAGAGACTTGGACAAGGTCACAAAGCATGGGAGTCAGTCAGTCAGCATTTCAGAGAAACAAAGCAATGGAGCCTGGCCACCTCCCCTTAGCTTCCCTTTAACCTCCCAGGGAATGCTTCCCTTTGCCCATGGTGTTGGTTTGCAGAGCACATTAATCCGAGAGGTAGTATTACAGAAATATTTCCCCCTCAGCAAAGAGGGTCATGGCATACAGGGGACCCCACAGAGGACTGAGCATACCAATACTGAGAGGGACAAGGGAACAACAAAGAAGCTGGCCAATTTCCCCATCCCTCCCAACCCCTATGCATCACAGCTACACTGACAGCAGCCAGAAAAACTCAAAAACATTTGCAGATTTATACACCTCTGTGTTCACTGCAATATTGTTCACAGTGGCCAAAACATGGAGAGGAGATAACCGAAGTGCTCTTCGACAGAAATTGGATAAAAATGTGGTACGTACAGACAGCCTAATTAAAAAATGGGCAAAGGACCTGAACAGACAACTCACTGAGGAAGATATACAAAGGGCCCAGAGGCATATGAAAGAATGCTCAACATCACTAGCCAGCAGAGAGATGCAAATTAAGACCACAATAAGATACCACCTCACACCTGTCAGAATGGTAATCATCACAAATCAATAAACAACAAGTGCTGGTGAGGCTGTGGGGCAAAGGGAACCCTCGTGCACTGTTGGTGGGAATGCAGGCTGGTGTAGCCACCATGGAAAACAGTATGGAGTTTCCTTAAAAAACTAAAAATGGAACTGCCTTTTGATCCAGCAATTCCACTGCTGGGACTATACCGAAAGAATCCTGAAACACCAATTCATAAGAACCTATGCACACCTATGTTCATAGCAGTGTTATTTACAATAGCCAAGTGCTGGAAACAGCCTAAGTGCCCATCAGTGGATGATTGGATCAAAAAACTTTGGTACATTTACACAATGGAATACTATACAGCAGAAAGAAGGAACTCCTACCCTTTGCAACAACATGGATGGAACTGGAGAGTATTATGCTTAGTGAAATAAGCCAGTCAGTGAAGGACAAATACCATATGATTTCACCTATTACAGGACAATAATGAACAAAACTAACAACAAGCAAAATAGAACCAAATATATGAATACAGTGAATAGGCCTCCAGTAGTCAGGGGGAAGGGGGTTGGGGGCAGGAGGGAGGAAGCAGCAAGGAAGGGGAGCAGTTTAGACAAGAACCTAGTATAAAGGAACCATGGGCATGGACAATAGGTGGGATTGACTTTGGGGGGAATGGGTGGGTGGGGAGGGGGACAGAGGGGAGCAAAAAGGGGATGGATGTAATACAACAATAAAATTAAATTTAAAAAAAGATGTGGTATGTATATACTAGGGCATTCTACTCAGCCATTAAAAACAAATAAAGATTAAGTGCTGCTATTTGCAATAACATAGATGGACTACTAAGAATATTATGCTACCCTGGTCATGTGGCCCAGTTAGATGGAGCATCATCCCGTGCATAGAAAGCTCACAAGTACAATTCCCAGTGAGGGCGTATACCCACATTGCAAGTTAAGTCCCTGATTGGGGCATGTACAGTAGGCAACTGATTGGTTTCTCTTCCACAACAATGTGTCTTTCTCTACCTCCTTCCTCTCTCTATTTAAAACCAATGAATGTATCCTTAAAATGTTTTTAATCCTTGGGCAAGGATTAAAAAGAGACAGAATATTAGGCTAAGCCAGTCAGAAAAAGCTAAGAACCATATTATTTTACTCGTATGTGGGACATAAAAATGAAAATTTATACACAGAAAACAGTGTGTTGGTTACCAGAGGGAAGGGGGCTAAATATATGGTGATGGAAGATGATTTGTCTGTGACTTCTGGCCAAGATGGAGGCGTAGGCAGACACACTTTGCCTCCTCACACAACCATAAGAAGGATCACAACTAACCTTAAAACTAAAAAACAACCAGAACAGCCTTAAAATTGAACTGTAAGCAACTAAGGATTTAAAGAAAAAGTATTCATCTTGACTGGCAGGAGGGGTGGAGATGGGGAGCTGGGGTGGAGAGGACATGGTGTGGCAGAGGCAAGGCAGTGGTGGCCAGCAGAACAGGTGGTCTCACACTTTCGTATGTGGCTGGTAAAAGCCAGGAGGGGCAACTGGGGAGCAATCCCAGCCCCAGGCCAGTCCACACAGCTCAGGTTTCCAGTGCCAGGAAAATAAAGCCTCATAGCTTCTGACTTTGAGAACTGTGGGGGTTGGGGCAAGAGAAGAAAGTGCATGTCTCCCAGAAGTCTGTATGGAGAGCTCCCATGGACCTAAAATGTATGCAAACCCACCCATTCTGGGAACCACACCCAGGACAATAGCTATAGGGGCGCCAAATATGGGAAGTGGGTAAAGTGACTGAAAAAGGGGTGAGTACCAAGCAAATCTCATTGTTCCCTCTCTGACTTTCCCTACCCCCGCAAACAGCACCACAAAGTGGTGAAATAGAATGTCCCACACTAATGAATACCTAAGGCTCCACCCCGTACAAAACAACTTTACCTAATACACAGAAACAAACACAGGGAAGCTACTAAATTCAGGAGACAAAGACATATGGCTCACATGAAAGAACAAATCAAAACTCCAGAAAAACAAACTAAGTGAAATGAAGATAGCCAACCTATTAGATGCAGAGTTCAAAATGCTTATGATTAAATGTTTTATAAAGATTTTATTTATTGTTTTTAGAGAGAGAGGAAGGGAGAGAGGCAGAGAGAGACACACACACACATCAACGTACAGTTGCCTTTTACCTGCCTTCAGTTACAGACCTGGCTTGTAACCTGGTTATGTGCCCTGACTGGGGAATCAAACCAGCAACCTTTAGGTTCGCAGGCTGGCACCTTATCCACTGTGCCACCAGCCAGGGCCATATCCCAGGTTTATACTGGAAGTAGGAAGGAGAATAAACACAACCTCTATGCATTGACTGATACACAATTGGATTTCATTAATCCATGTTACCAATTATCCTGCCTTCTCCATTACCTTGAACCTAACTTCTCACATCTCATCTATATCTGCCTATAACTTTCAGAACTCTGAATGATCAAAATGGAATACTTTTTTTTTTTTCTTTAAGATTTTATTTATTATTTTTTAGAGGGAGGGGAAGGGCAAGAGGCAGAGAGGGAGAGAGACATCAATGTATGGTTGCCTTTCACCTGCCTCCAGCCACGGACCTGTCTGGAGACCTGGCTTGCAACCTGGTTATGTACCCTGGCTGGGAATCGAACCAGCGACCCTTGGGTTCACAGGCCAGCACCTTATCTACTGTACCACCAGCCAGGACTAAAATGGAATACTTTTTAAAAAGACTACAGCTGACTCCATATCTTGGTGATTGCAAATAACACTGCAATGAACACAGGAATGCTTATGTTCTTTCAAATTATAGTGTTTGGGGTTTCTTCAGATAAATTCCCAGAAGTGGCTGTTTTCTATAGTGGCTGCATCAATCTGCATTCCCATTGACAGTGCAAAAGTGTTCCCCTTTCTCGTAGCTGAGTGGATAAAACAACTATGGACAGTCACACAATCGAATACTACTTGGCCATAAAAAAAGAAAATTTTATTTTTTGTGACAGTAGGGATGGACCTGGAGGACATTATGCTAGGTGAAGTAAGACAGTGAGAGAAAGATAAGTACCATATGATTTCATTCATATGTAGACTCTAATGAATAAACTGAATAAGCAACATAGAGACTGGCTCAAGATAGAGAGCAGGCTGATAGCTCTGGGAGTGACGAGGGTAAAGGGGTAGAGGGATTGACCAGAAAGGAAAATGACCTATGGACATGGACATGGACATGGACATGGACATGGACAACAGCATGGTGATTGCAAGGGGGAAGAGGGGTCTAAGGGGGACAAATAGTAATAGAAAAAATAAAAAATAAATTAGAAAAAATGAAAGACTACAGCTGACAGCATAATTTTAACATTAATTATGAGCTGGCATTTTTATGCAAATAGCATGTTGCTGAAAGCAACATGACAAATTATGTATTTAGTGACAAAGATGGCCTACTTCTACAATGATTAAAACACTAAAACGAAAACAAACTGCTATAGCACCAGAATATATTGGTGACTTTTTATATAAACTGGTATGAATTAAGATGATTGTAAGTTTTTACTCTCTCAAAGAAAAAATATTTTGATAAGTGACACAATAACAAATACAAATAAGCAACTGTCTACAAAATAATTTATTACAGCCATTACATAGGTTGATGTTATTTTATAGTGAGTGTTTTTCAACAATTATGAATCCAAAATAGCTTAGAGTAAAAGAAAAACATTTCAATTATAACTTTTTCTCTAAATAAAATCTCCCTTTTTGAACTTATATTTGCCTTAAAGAGAAATATTAATAATACAGACATATTTACAGTTTTGAAAGAAACATCAATTGATGCCGGTAATGTTTTCTATACAAGAAAATCTACCCCCTCCCCAAATTGCCTGACAATACTATGTTTTAATAATTAAACTAGTAAGTTTAAATCCTCATTCTGCTGATACAAAAACATACTTTAATCAATGTATAACAGTAAGAAAGCTTCATTATAATTTGTATTCTGTCCAGTTACACTCCCTTGATGCCTATTCCACTCAGATATAAACTATTCATTAACACACAAAGCAATTAGCCAAGAAAGCAAAATTCTTGCCTATGAGTCTTTTAAAACTAATTTAGAGACACAAAACAAATTTACCAGTGAATTTCAGTGATTACAATGCAAACCAACCCCCACATTCTCAATCAGTAGAAATAATCATTTTCATGGACATTAAAAAGAATCATTAAAAAACTAAGGTAGACTAAAGAAGTCAAACTAAAATAAATTTTAAAATAAATCTCAGTATCTGCCAAAAGATGTTCCATATTGTTTTTTTACATGTATGTGCCTTAATTAAAAAGGAAGCAAATAAACAATAAAATAAACCAATAAGGGATGGAAACATAAGACTCTAAAACTAGAATCTTAAAAAACAAAATAAACAAAAAAACCCAGAGTAAGTCTGTATATAACTAACCAAATTAAGAAATTGTCATATTTATGATATAGAAGTGACAGCACCCATCACAATGCTGATATTTCTAAAGTTTAAGAAAACCGTACAAGTATAATCAGGCAAGTTTAACAGATGTTTATGTATAATGACAGAGTCAGATGAAGAATAAAATAAGCTTACAGAATACTCTATTGAAAAATTCTATCCAATTATTTTATTTCATACATATATACATTCCGGAGAAAAAAATCCTGACCTGAAGTCAGATTTGAATCTACATATAGAAGCCAATTTTCTATGGGATTTCAAATTTCATTTACCAAGACATCATAGTTAGCCATATTGTTTATGGCCACACTATGACTGCGGACTTCATTCACAGCAGGCAGGAAATCAGATGTGAAAGGAAACAGGTTATGACAGGCCATCCTGTATTCTTCATACTGGGAATTACAACTTCCAAAGCTGCCATCAAGCAGTGCCTCAGAAACCTTCATTAAAGTCTGCTGAAACCAAGGGAAATAAACATTATTTTTTTAAGTTTGATTAATAATCACTTTAATCAAAAGACACAAGCTGATAACTAACCAAAGGTAAACAAGCCCTAGTCCAGAATAACTTCTCCCTATCTATAGTAAGTAATCATCTCAAAAGAGAAACATTAAAAAAAATCAGTTCTGCAAAGTCTTAAAAGAGCAGTAAAATTCTAATACTTGAAAAGGGGAATCCCTAAAACTGTGATCACAAAAATAAAAGTATCCTTTATTAATAAACTAGCTCACATATATATATATATATATATATATATATATATATTTTTTTTTTTTTTTTTTTCCATATACTAACTGCTTACTATGTGTCAGGCAGGTAGTAATCACTTTAGTTTATTATTTCAGTTAATCTTTATACCAACTCCATAAAATAATGAAGCTAAGACACAGGTAATATAACTTGACTAAGATGACATAGCTCATAGTAGTAGAACTGAGATTCAAGTCAAGGCATAACTCAGAAGGCCCATTCAAGAATTATGTTATAAAGATTTTTTTTTTTTTTTAATTTTATTGTTGTTGTATTACATCCATCCCCTTTTTGCTCCCCTCTATCCCCCCATATAAAGATTTTTTTATGAATTATTTAACATACATAAATTTGCAGAAATCAGTCTGTGAAAAACCTTACCTTTACGTTTTTATCTTTTATAGTTTCATCCAATCTAGTAGCAATAGCAATTGCTTTCTCTTGCCTTGACTTGTCCAGAAAATACATCATTTTAGCACCTGAAATAGCATGACATTTCAAAATGAGTGAACTACTATGGCCAATATTTGATTTGATTTACATTAACCAGTAAAGTATAGCTCTAAGTGGTTTATCAGCCGTTGGCTAGAGGTGGCTCCCACCTGCTCTACAGGTAACTGTGTCATCTCTTTCCACTCCCCTTTCAGTGACATCCCATAGATAGCTTGGGGCCACAATTAAAGTATTTATATCATATATGTCAAAACACTACAAATGAGGCTTTATTCTGTTACATAGAGATGTTCTTAAACATTTATCAGGAGATCAGATTTAATAGCCCCACACCAAAATGATGTAACTCAAAACTTAACTACCTTGTGGCATCATTAAAAAAAAAATAATACTCTAAAATATCCTAAAATAAAACATCTAAGAAACAAATTATTATCAGAGTATGGTAGAGGGAGATAAAAGAAAAATGTTTGCATAGTCATGGAAAAAAAGTCTTAAAACTTTAGAAAATTAAACCCAGTTTATATTTCATCAATAAATTACATGGTCCATATTCTGTGCTCATTTTACTAATGAAATTTTATTAATTTATATTAATCTTATTTATATATGTATATTTATATATTTATATATTATTAGCTTTTTATCAGTTCATGTATGTATTTTTTCCTAACTGGTCCTTTGACTTGATGGTGTATTTTTATGTGGCAAAAGTGATCTTTTCTTTAAAATTTCATACAATGTTTGAAAGGCATTTCCAATTTTTATAATAAAGAAGTGTTTTCCTTCCTATTGTGTGTTCTTGAAGAGAAATTCTTATCTGCATTTACCACCACGAAGTGTAATTTCTCATATGTATTAACTCTTTTCCATAGATATTGAAAGCATAAAGTTCCCTTTACAACAAAAAAGCTTCGGTTAAAGTATTTAAGTACAGTGTATAGTTAAAAGTAGGAGTTAATTATATACTTCATATTTTCCTCAATCCCCTTCCATAATCTCTTGTTCAGTTTGCATTTATGGTTTTTTTTTTTTGGAGAGAGAGGGAAAGGGAGTGAGAAACAGAGGGAGAGAAACATTGATGTGAGAGAGAAACATCAACTGGTTGCCTCTCGCATGCTCCCAATTGGGCCCCAACTTGCATCCTAGTCATGGGCCCTGACCAGGAATCAAACCAGCAACACTTTGGTTTGTGAGACAATGCCTAACCCACTGAGCCATAGCAGCCATGGCATCATCCTATTATTTTATAAATATGCATAAACTGCCTAAATTCCTTCCTGTAATAAGGGAGAATATAAATTCTAAAATACAAAAATACAAAATATACAAAGTAATAAAAACACAAGAAAAATAAATCACTCATAACCACAATACCTAAAGGCAACCAGTAAAGCTTTGGTATACATTTCTTTTTAGCTTTTATAGCATGTATATTTTTATATAGCTGAGATCATTTTTTAACATTAATTCTGCATACATATTAAAGAGTATTTACCCTTGGCATTAGGAACCAAGATGACGGAGGAGTAAGTGGAGCTAGCTACACCAATCTCCTTCCAGGACCAATCTGGAATTACAACTTAATTGGGGAGACATCACCCAGAATAACCAAGCTGGGAGAAGCCTTAAAACCACAGGCAGAATAGAAGAGGCCCCTTCATCACAATGTGACAGGTGAGTGCGAAGATGCAAGAGGACTGGCAAGGTTCCCACAGGCAGCAGCTGAAGGGGCTGGAGCCAGGGGTTTCACCTGAATAGGGTATAGTCTAAACCCCCAGCTGGGCTTTCCAGACTACAGCAACACAACTGAGAGTAAAACAACATCCAGCTGCGAAAAGCAAAGAGCTGTGGGGTCTGCCTGCTTGAGACAGCTAGAGACAGGTAATTACTAAAATGACCACACACAAAAATATATTGGCACCCACTTACCCTGGGCTCCAGCAGAGGGAGGGCAGAGTGGACTAGAGATGCTTAAGGAGAGTTTGGAGTGGTGGCTTTGAGGAGAGAAATGAGGAAGCAGCTTATGGGGTCCTAGTACTGACTCATTGCCCATATATCAGACAGACTATCCTACACCAAATGGCCTCTGCCTGAGGGGATGTCATATCCCCAGCCATTGGATTCAATCTGCCCTGCCTGCACCTGACAGCTAATCACAGATTAATTGGATAAAAAAACGGAAAGGCAATAAAGACAGAAGATCTCTGGTTGGCTTCAACAGGCTGACTAGGCATAGGGAAATGATCTGAGCTCCAGGGAAGCTACAAGGAACTTACTGAGAACTACATTAGCATTAAAAAAGGACACAGAAGCTATCAGTAAGAGCCAGGAGAAAATGAAGAATACAATTTTTGAACTTAAGAGTATAGCAGAAGGAATCAAAAGCAGGCTAAAAAGAGCAGAGAACTGGATCAGCAAGCTGGAGGACAACATAGAAAAAAATTCCCAGACAGTGCAACAAAATGAAAAAAATATTTAAAAATAATGAAGAGGTTTTAAGAGAGCTAAGGACAACATGAATGCAAGAATATCTGTATCATAGGGATACCAGAAGGTAAAGAAGAGAAGCAAAGAATAGAAAACCTGTTCGAAAAAATAATAATAGAAAACTTCCCTAACTTGTTGGTGAAAATGTCACTCAACTTCAGGAAGCAGAGAGTTCCAATGAAGGTGAACCTAAACAGGCCCACTCCAAGACACATCATAATTAAAATGGCAAATTTCAAAGACAATAAAAGAATCCTAAGCACAGCAGGAGAGAAAAGCTAGTAACATACATATAAGGGGTCTCCAATAAGGTTATCAGTTTATTTATCAACAGAAACACTACAAGCCAAGAAAGAATGGTATAAAATATACCAAGCAATGAAAAACAAAGGCCTGAAACCAAGACTACAACACCCAGCAAGGCTCCCATTCAAAATGGAAGGTGAAATAAGGAGTTTCAAAGACAAAAGGCGGCTTTATATATAAATACAGGAGCTGGTTCTTTGAAAAGATGAAACCAACAAGCCTTTAACCAGACTCAGCAAGAAAAAAATGAAGACTCAAATCAACAAAACCAGAAACAACACAGGAGAAAATCACAACTAATACCACAAAAAACCAAATGATGGTAAGATATTACTACAAACAACTATATGACAAGAAATATGATAACCTGGGTGAAACGGACAAATTTCTGGAAATATATTACCTACCAAAACTGAATCCAGAAGCAGCAGAAATCCTGAATAGATCAATAACAATTAGTGAAATTGAAGAGGTAATCAAAAAATTCTCAAAGAATAAGAGCCCGGGACCAGATGGCTACCCAGGTGAATTTTACCAAACATTTAGAGAACTAATTCCTATCCTTCTCAACTTATTCCAAAAAATCCAACAAGCGGGAAGACTCCCAAACACTTTCTATGAGGCCAATATTATTCTAATCCCAAAACCAGGTCAAGACACAACTGAGTAAGAAAACTATAGGCCAACATCTCTGATGAACACAGATGCCAAGATTCTCAACAAAATACTGGCCAACTGGATCCAACAATACATTAAAAAGATCATACACCATCAAGTGGGATTCATCCCAGGGATGCAAGGATGGTACAACATTCCCAAATCAAAAATGTAATACACCACATAAACAAAATGAAAGACAAACACCATATGATCATGTCAATAGATACTGAAAAAGCATTTGATGAAGTACAGCACCTATTTATGATAAAAATGCTTAGCGAAGTGGGAATAAAGGGAGCATACCTCAACATAATAAAGGTCATATATGAAGAATCTGCGGCCAACATCATCCTCAACTGGCAGAAACTAAAAGCTTTCCCCCTAAGATCAGGAGCAAGACAAGGCTGTCCACTTTCTCCACTTCTGTTCAACATCCTTTTGGAAGTTCTAGCCATAGTGATCAGAGAAGAAAAAGGAATCAAAGGCACTCACATTGGAAAGGAGGAAGTAAAACTGTCATTATTTGCAGATGACATGATAGTGTACATATAAAACCTGATAGACTCCACCAAAAAAACTACCCGACCTAATATGCAAATTTAGCAAGACACTGGATATGTTAATATCCAGAAATCAAAGGCAATTTTATATACCAAAAATGACATCAAAGACAGAAACTAGAAAACAAATCCCATTTACTATAGCAACTAGAAAAATAAAGTACTTAGGAACAAACTTAACCAAGGAAGTAATAGACTTGTACTCAGAAAACTACAGAACGCTGAAAAAAGAAATAAAGGAAGACACAAATAAATGGAAGCATATACCATGTTCATGTATGGGAAGACTTAACATCATTAAAATGTCCATACTACACAAAGCAATTTATAGATTCAATGCAATCCCAATTAAAATGCCAATGACATTTCACAGATCTAGAATACTTCAAAAGTTTATAGAGCCAAATGGAGTGAAAATAAGCCTCTTCAAAAGTGATGTTGGGAGAGCTGGATAGGGACATGCAAAAAAATAAAGCCAGACTGCCAACTTACACCATATACCAGAATAAACTCAAGATGGATAAAGGACTTAAACATAAGCTATACCATCATAAAAGTCCTAGAGGAAAATATAGGCAGTAAATTTCAGATATCCCATGCAGCAATATTTTCACCAATACTTCTCCAAAGGCAAGGGAAATCAAGGAACAAATAAACAAATGGGACTCCATCAAACTGAGAAGATTCTGCTCAGCTAAAGAAAATATCAGCAAAACTAAAACAGAACCAACTGTACAGGAAAACATATTTGCCAATGATACCTCAGACAAGGGTTTGATATCCAAAATATATAAAGAATTTATGTGACTCAACACCAGGGAAACAGCCCAATTAAAAAATGGGCAAAGGATCTGAATAGACACTTCTCTGAGGAGTACATAAAAAGGCGTATGAAACAGTGTTCAACATCATTAGTCATCAGAGAGATGCAAAAGAAAACCACAATGAGATACCACCTCACACCTGTCAGAATGGCCATTGTTAACAAATCAACAAACAAGTGCCGGCGAGGATGTGGAGAAAAGGGAACCCTGGTGCATCGTTGGTGCGAATGCTGACTGGTACAGCCACCATGGAGAATAGGTATGGAAATTCCTCAAAATAGTAAAAATGGAACTGCCATTTGACCCAGAGATCCCACTGTTAGGATTATACCTGAAGAACCCTGAAAGACCAATTCAGAGGAACCTCTGCATCCCTATGTTTAGAGCAGCACTATTTACAATAGCCAAGTGCTGGAATCAGTGGATGAATAAAAAACTTTGGTACATTTACACAATGGAATACTACACAGCAGAAAGAAAGAATTCCTACCTTTTGGGACAATATGGATGGAACTGGAGACTATTATACTTAGTGAAATAAGCCAGTCAGTGAAAGACAAATACTATACAATCTCATCCAATACAGGAGACTAATGAACAAAACAAACAAGCAAAATAGAATCAGAGGCATGGAAACAAGGACCAGGAGTTCAGTGGGCAGGGATGGAGGGAAGAAAGCGGCAAAGAAGGGGAATAATTTAGTCAAGAACTAGTATAAATGACCCATGGACATGGGCAACATGTGGGGACGGACTGTGGGAGAGACATCGGGAGGGTGGGGCAGGGGAGAGCTGTGGGGGCGGAAATGGGATAAATGTAATACAACAAATTAATTTTTTTTTAAGAAGTATTTACCATCTTTAAACATCACTTTGGAGATCTGTTCAATATGGTGGCAAGGGAGACATGGCTCAGCTCTATGCACAACCACATCAAAATTACAACTAAAATATAGACCAGAACCATCAGAAATCAAGCTGAATGGCTGCTTGATTGTCCGTAGTATGACAACTATGGAATTAAAGAAACCACATCCAGACAGACAGAAGGAACACAGCTGCAGAACAGGCTGGTCTCTCACCCACATGTGGTGGATAAAAATTTGGGAGGGATATGGCAGGAGCAAGGAGCCCCAGCCCTGTACCAGGCCCTCAGCTCAGGGTTCCATAGTCAGGAAGAGAAATCCCCAAAACTTCTGGCTGCAAAAACCAGTGAAGACTGACTCCATAGAAGAAACTTCTAGAGCCCCAAGAAGTTTAACTAAGGGGGGGAGATTATTGGAGGTAATGGGAGGAGGGAGGCCAAGAGGAAAAAACTGAGACAACTGTTAACAGTGTAATCAATAAAATATACTTAAAAATGTGAAAAAATAAATTAAATTAAACCACTTTATATGATTATCTGGTATTTCATCCTACAAATCCACTACTTCTCCCTATTATTGAATATGTTGAATTTGTTTCCATTCTTTTCCTCATACTTACACACATTTCAGTTAACGTCTTTGCAATTAAAACTTTTTCTTTGCTTTGGCATAATTCTTTTAAATGATTCAGAAAAGTATGACTAAAAACAGGTAACGTGAAGCTCTTGATAAAAATGACAAATTATTTTTTTAAATGACTGGGCCAATTTACACTATAGTAGCAAAATACAAGAGTGCTTGTTAACCACGACTTGACTATACTTTAATCTCTTTTAAACAAATAAATAAAAACCTTCTTAATTTGAAAGATCAAAACTGTTGTAGTGTTTGTCTCTGATAATCAGTAAGGTTAAACATCTTTCCAAACTTTTATTTAAAAAATCACATTCTAACTTTTCTCCATAAACACTTTTTCCAAAAATACTCCCTGGGAGCTAAATACCAACCTGAAAGTAGATGCTGAAGAGAGGTAACATTACATTTGAGAAAATCCTCATTGAATCTTTCCAAATCCTTGTTGAAAAATATTTTCTGCATTTCTTGAGATAGAACCTTACTCACAATGTCTGGAAGGTTACTATGATTAGACACTATAAAAACAAAATATTTGGAACTTTTTTAAACAGCATAATCAATGAAATATATTTTTATATTTTTATTTATTTAATACTTAATTTTATTGTTGTTGTATTACATCCATCCCCTTTTTCCTCCCCTCTGTCCCCTTCCTCACCCACCCACTCCCCTCCAAAGTCAATCCCACTTGCTCATGTCCATGGTTCTTCCATGCTAGTTCCTTGACTAAACTGTTTTCCCTTCTTTGCTTCCTCCTCCCTCCTCCCCACTCCCCTCTGCCCACTGAAGGTCTATTCATTGTATTCATGCATCTGGTTCTGTTTTGCTTGTTTGTTATTTGAAATTTTAAAAATTAAGGTCTGTCCTTTGAAACAAAATCAGTTAAAATACATTTATTTAGGCTCAATATAGAAAAACTTATTGTTCCTTCGGAATGTAAATACATTCTAGTTTAAAAATGCACTAGTTTCCAGCATATCTTTGCTAGCATGAATAATTTATAAACATATCTTCATTTAAATACTATATATAAACATCATCTTTTTTTTGGTTTACATTTTACAAATCTCTTAATGTGCAGCTTAATGGAAAACAGCTAAATTGTCACATTTACTTTTATATAAATATTACTTTATTTATACTTACCTGATTTAGAAAACTTAATTAAACATTCATGTAACCATGGGTTATTACTGTTGATGGCAAAAGCTCGTTTGACAGACTGCAGCATTAACAGAAACTTTCCTGTGTCAGAAAAAATAAATAACAACAATATATATTTATGTATATTTTACTTTATTTTAGCCTCACTTGAAATCCAGTAATGAAACCATTCATAAGCAAAATTCAAAATGTTTTGATTATCAAAGGCAACTTTTGTGTAGCAAAAGAAAAAAAAAGATTAAGTGCTTTTGTGGAATGCTGAAATGGAGCACTAAACAAAAATAGGTTTCACACGATTTTACTGAATATATATGGTATAATTAAGAATTAAAAAGTGAATTCAAAGCATTACCTTTTCTAAAATATATTTCAAATGCTAACAGATGAGTGTCAATGTTATCAGCAACAAGGTTCTTAAGAGGTATAAGGAACTTGATAGCTTCTTCCAGTGGATTTTCTGTCTATTTTTAGGCAAAAAGGAAAATTATTACATTTTACACAAGCAAAATTTCCCCCCAAATTTTACGTTAATACATATCTGGCCCTGGCTGGTGTGGCTCAGTGGACTGAGTGCCAGCCTGCGAACCAAACTGCTGCTAGTTCCATTCCCAGCCAGGGCACATGCCTGGGGTTGCAGGCCAGGTCCCCAGTTGTGGGCATGTGAGAGGCAACGACACATTGATGTTTCTCTCCCTCCTTCTCCCTCCCTTCTACTCTCTCTAAAAATAGATAAAATCTTTTTTAAAAATCTGAAGTAATTTTGATAGTGTAGAGAAGGAAAAGATTTTCCTCTACCCTCAAGGTATTTCAGTTGGTTTAATAATCAAGTAAACATGACACCGATGAACAAGAGAAAACAGCCAAATTTAATTATACACATATATAAATATGGGAAGGAACCCCACATCCATAAGACACTTAGAGGTTCCACATACGTGAGGTTCAGAGAGAAAGGGCAAATGATGTACTCATAGACATGTGGCATTCTAAGTTAAGGATCACCTTGGGGCTTCAGAAAGGAGGAATGTAAGAAGATCAGCCCTGGCTGGTAGCACAATGGGTAAGGCGCTGGCCTGCGAACCCAGGGGTAGCAGGTTTGGTTCCCCAGCCAGGGCACATGGCCAGGTTGCAAGCCAGGTCTCCAGTCAGGTCTGTGGCTGGAGGCAGGTGAAACGTAGCCGTACACTGGTGTCTCTCCCCCTCTCTGCCTCTCTCCCTTCCCCTCTTTCTAAAATAATGAAATAAAATCTTTAAAAAAATATATAATTGGCTCCATCTCACAGGACTGTTGTAGAGTCAATGATATCAGATATGCAAAGTGTTAAAAAAAATATCAGACATTCAATAATCAGTAGTTTGTCCTGCCCTATAGATAGGTCAGAAAGGTTATTTCTGATAATGTCTTATTGTGGGAAAGGGTCCTAATTCAAATGCTTTGAGGTAGTTAAGGGAGGCAAAGTTTCTCTTTAAACTCACAAAATCCTGGTCACCTCTAGGTATATCTTGGGATGGCCTGTTCTGAATTCCTCAGTTTTTTTTTTAAATTTTATTGTTGTTGTATTACATCCATCCCCTTTTTGCTCCCCTCTATCCCCCTCCCCACACCCTCACTTTTTATGTAACCCACTGAAGGAAATGGTACACCAAGTACTGACAGCACATTATACTACAAATATCTAAAGTCTGCAGATATAATTTTACCAAGTAACTGAAAAAAATAACACATTTAAAATTCTTACACTAGATTTACAGTGAATAAAAAAATAAAATAAAATAAAATAAAAAATTTCCCTAAATCTGTTCCCTAAATAACTAAAGCCTGGAGATGTGGTGGTAATTTTTTGTAGCTAAAACATACCAACTAAAATACATAAAACGATTCCATATATAATAGAAAACTGTACTGCTGCTATACAAATGATCAAAAATGTAATGTCTTAAGATAACACAAATTTATTATCTTGCAGTTCTGAAAGTTAAAAGTTCAACATGGGTCTTGTAGGACTTAAAATCATCCATTGTCAGCCAGAATGCATCATTCCCTTTTGGAGGCTGTAAGGGAGACGGTTTCAGTGTCCTTTTCAGCTTCTCAAAGATGCCTACCTTTCCTTACCTTTCCTCTCCTCCCTCCACCTTCAAAGGCCATCAACCAGGGGTAGAGCCCTTCTCTCACCACTCTCACCTTTCCTCCTCTAATTTTAAGGCCCTTGTGAGTAGGCCCATTGGGATAATCCAGGCTAATCTTCTTATTTTAAGACAAGCCAAGTACTGGGTTGATCAAAAAGTCCATTTATTTTTTTCCATAAAATAAAAAATAAAAGACACATTTTTCATTTTCACTAATAACTATTGATCTGGGTATTTTGAGGATGTCAGCTATCTCCTGCTACTGGCTTTTAGTGGGTAGATGCCAGGGGTACTGAACATCTTCCAATGCAGAAGACAGCCCCACAGCAAAGAATTATTTGGCCAAAATGTCAACAATACAAAAAACTTCACAAGCCACTTTTGACATGTTCAACCAGTCACCTTCTCCATATACTGTACAAATCTTTTTGTGAGTGTTTCAGTTGTGTTTTTACCTCTCTTGAAATAATAAAGCATAATATGCTGAAAATGTTGCCTATTTTCTCCCATCTTCAATACCGAAATGGCTGCATAGGCGGAGAATCCAAGATGGAGGCAAAGACAGACTCACCTCTTCCTCCACAACCAGAAATGGATACTTCTACCTCAAAACTAGATATCCAGAAATTTTAGGACATTGAACTACATGGAAGTCCAACAAACCAAAGACAGGAAGAAGCAATACCCATCTAGACAGGTAGGAGGGGAGGTGGGACAGAAAGGATGTGGTTTGGGAGAGGCCTGGCAGTACATGGTTTCACAGCACAGCAGCTGTGGTGGGACCTCAACTGTGGCAGACCAGTGGAAAGTGGAGTCACAATAGGGAGACCTGTTGAGTGCTCCCAACACCAGATCAGACCAGACCACATGGCTCACGGTTCCAGTGCCAGGGGAGAAAATAAACCCTCATTGCTTCTGACTGTGAAAACCAGTGGGCGTTGGGGCAGAGCAACAAACTACCAGTCTCTCAGCAGAGTCTGTTTGTTTAGAGGTTCCCACAGTCCTGAAGCATCCACTCTGGGAACCACAGCCAGGGCAACAGCTAGAGAGGAGCTAGCCCATATGGGAAGCAGGAGTGAGAAGGGGCGAGTACTGAGTAAGCAGCACTCCCTCTCAGACCCCTTCCCCACATACAGCATCACAACATGGTGAAATGGGTTGCCTGTACTGATGAATACCTAAGGCTCCGCCCCTTACAAGGTACAATAGCTCTACCTAACACACAGAGGCAAACACAGGAGCCTACCAAGATGAGGAGACAGAGAACTATGGCTCAAAAAATAGATCAAGGTTCCAGTGGATGAACTGAGCAATGAACAAATGGCCAGCCTGAGAGATGCGCAGTTTAAAACCGTGATGATGAAGATGCTCATGGACTTGACAGGTATGCTTAAATACAGCAAATGCAGAAGGGAAGAAGGCCAGGATAAATGAAATAAAGGAAAATACACACAAAACCAATGGAAAGGGAAGGAAAACAGGGTTCAAGTCAACTATTTGGAACATAAGGAAGAAATAAACAGTCAACCAGTACAGAAAGGGGAAACAAGAACTGAAAGAAATGAGAGGCATAGGAACCTGTGGGATGATTTGAAACATGCCAACATTCGAATAATAGGGGTGCCAGAAAGAGAAGAGGAAGAACAAGAAATTGAAAGCTTGCATAAAAAATAATGAAGGAAAACCTCCCTAATTTGGCAAAGGAAATAGACATACAAGTCCAGGAGGCACAGAGAGTCCCAAACAAGCCAATCCAAATCAGACCACACCAAAACACATCATAATTAAAATGCCAAAAGTTAAAGAGAGAGAATCTTATAAGCAGCAGGAGAAAAGAAGAGAGCTATCTACAAAGGGATTCCTATAAGACTATCAGAGGTGATTCTCAAAAGAAACTTTGCAGGCAAGAAGGGACTAGCAAGAAGTACTGAAAGAGATGAAAGGCAAGGACCTACAACCAAGATTACTCTATCTAGCAAAGCTATCATTTAGAAAGGAAGGGCAGACCAAGTGCTTCTCAGAAAAGGTAAATCTAAAGGAGTTCATCATTACCAAGCCATTATTGTATGAAATGTTTAAGGGACTTACTTAAGAAAAAATGATCAAAATTATGAACATCAAAAAGACAAAAACTCCTATCAACAACAGAACCTAAAAAATAAAAACAAGAACTAAGTGAACAACCCAATAGGATCAGAATAATAGGAATGGGGATTATTGGGAGGGTTATTAGTTGGGAGGGGGAAGGGGATAGATAAAACAGGGAAAGGATACAGGGATTAGGAAACATAATTGGTGAGTACAAGATAGACAGGGAGAAGTTAACAGTAATAAATGAAAGGGTAAAATCATACAGCTTATATATACAACCCATGGACATGGACTAAGGGAGGGACTGTGGGAGGGAATGGAGGTCTTGGGCGGAGGGGAACAAAGGGAAAAGAATTTGGGACAACTGTAACAGCATAATCAATAAAATATACTTAAAAAAATAAAATGGCTCTATAAAAATTTACCAATTTTGTATTTTTATACATGCTGATATGACAGCTGTCGAATACAATCTAACAAAATTGTTTCAAATGAAGTTAAACACAACTAAGCACTCATTACTAGAGTATAGTATGGAAAAAACTAAGCAAACTATGGCCAATCCAATATAACCTTGAATTCCATCTGCCACCTGCATTTCCCTTTACCATGTAATGTAACATATTCACTGGTTCCAGGATTTAGAATGTGGACACCTTTGTAGGGTCATATTTCTGCCTACCACAACTATTATTCTATGTATAATATGCATTAACAATTCTACATATAAATGCATTAGCAAAATTTGCATATTATCACTCAAAAATAATTGATGGCTGCAATAACCTTGAAAATTTACAAATGGCTTATGATTTATAAATTTAAATAAAACATATATATGGCCAGCACATAACTAAATAACTTAAATTTTACCAAATTAACATAGTAAATTCATCTCACCCTTTCTAATTTTTCAGGTATAAGTTCTTCTTTGAGGCCACTGGCTTCCTCTTCATCATCATCTCTTTTTTTCTTTTGACTTTTTTGTTGACGTTCCCTTTCTGTATGCTTTCTCTCTTCTTCTAATTTAGCTTTTTTCTGAGCTCTTCTCTGCTTGCTAAGCATTTTCTTCAATTCTTTGGCTGACAGGTTTTCTACAAATATACAAATGCATAAGCATTCTGAGTAAATGTTTCCAGTTTTTCTTATATTCTTGGGCAATATATACTATTAATATAACCCTTTGGGGGAAAGGTGAAAAAGGCAACTATTTAAAAATTTTTAGAAAGTGTATTCTGAACGACTAACCTAAACATGGCACACAAAAGACAACCACAACCAACAAATGCTTCACTGACTGAAATTAACCAATTCTAGCCCAGTACTGCTTCCTATACAATACATGCATGACTTTAGGCAAATCATTTCTCAGTATCAAGTTTCAAACTGTGTGAAGTGGGGCTGATAATACCAATTATTCTCTTAAGAGTATTTCAAGGATAATATTACAAATGAAAGATATTTTCTTCTATGCTATTTCTCAAATATTCCTATATATTAACATTTTAGTGAATAAAAGCTGTACAGATATTCTCATTAGTATTATTACTATTTTCAATGAAGGTACTATATTATAAGAAATTAATTTTTCCCTAAAGGGTTCAATGCTATTTTCAGATACTATTAAAAAACAAACAAACAAACAAAAAAAAACCTAGTCCATCACCATTTCTATTTCTCCTGGCCTTACTGAAGATAAAAATTACAAGATTACAAAGTTATTTCATTAGGGTGATTCAGAAGCATCAGCTACAGAACATCATCTTGCCAGCTTTTTCTATGTCTTTCCTCACATTTTTTTTTTACACAAATAAAGGTATAGTCTTCATATTCAATTCATAATGTACTTTTCTATGTATTGTTTATGTTAATGACATTCTGAAATTTAGTCTTCTTTTCAAATTTTTAAAAACAGTTCCTTTTCATTTACCTGAATTTATTTCTTGTTGATTGCTTTCACTGGTTAAGGGATTATCATACAATTTCAAGTACATTTCAATCGCTGATCTAGCAGCCTTGAAGTAGAAGGTATGTCTTCTGAGCATGTCTTCTAATCTTAGAAGGTCAACATAGGCACGAAGGGTCATTTTTCTCATGCAGTATGTATGGAAGTCAAACTGATCATCAGTTATCTCCAAAAAATGCTTAAAAAACAAAACCACAAAACTATCTCTTACATTTTGTCAGTACTATCTTTTGAAAAGAAAACCATAAAAAGCCCCAAAAACATTTTGAACAGTCATAATTTCATTTAGTTGCCACCTTTTTCATTATTTAACACTGTGAAGGACATCAAGTTCTTTGCATATAATAAATTTCTCTTCCTACAATCAATTATCATGTTTTGTGATTAAACTCCATTTCTGTGTAATTAGTCAGATTTTTAAGCCTGGAAATTAGTACATATTGTTATCTTAGTTTTAGTTAAACATTTCTCCTCAGTATTCCCCCAAAATGAGCATGGCAGAGTTAAACAGAGTCCTGACTAAAGACTAAAATATATATTATAGGTTCACACAAAATGTTTACAAATCAGACTGCTCTGCTCAACTATGAGCTCTTCAAGGGCAAGCCTTGTTTATGTCTATCCCCAATGCCTGGCAGAGGGCCTAACATAGCATACATTTAATAAGCACAGTATTTGCCAGTTTAAGAGATAAGTCGCTTGTCAGACATGTGACCTCAATTATCTAGAGCCTCCATTACTTAAGTTAGAAATAAAGAAATTATACAATTTCTTAAGGCTGTTAAAGATCATATAAGGACATATTTTAAAGTTCATTCTAAACTGTGAACTGCTATATAAGCACAGAGCATTGTGGTTTTCTCTCAATAATCTACCATTAATCTACCTACACTCCATTTTAGCAAAGGCTCTTAGTTTGGAGTCTATGTATAAACATACATACATATGTACAAACATATGTATTGTGAAGCTTTCATCCAATTCTCAAAGGATCTATGGCCCCCCAAAAGTTTAAGAAGTAATCTCTTACATAGGAAGATTACCTACAAAACAATTTATACTTCTATTTTCTTCCCTACATTCATCTCTACTAGTTCTGTTCCCCTACTTTAGCTTCTCCAAAAACATATATTTAGAGAAACAAATGATTCAATACACCAATGCAGAACAAGCTCTCCTACTACTTCCTTTTCCCTCTGTCCTGGGGCCTAGTAACTCACTACACAGAGGTAAGTGCACACACATTAGTAGGTACCCATATCATTTGATAATTGTAGTTGTCTTGGTAATCAGAAATACACCATACAAAGAATTACACTAAGCACCTGAGACTTTAAACAAAAAAAAAAGAACTTTAAGGTAAGATTAAAAGTACAGTGTGAAAAAAAAAAAAAGAACACAGTTTATATTTACTACTTCAAAGAATCATGCTTTAATGATTATATTTGACAATTGCAATTGTCAATAAGACAAATCAATTCATAAATAAGAAGCTTGTTTTTAAAAAGGATTACATATTTCATAAAGTTATCATCTTCTAATATCACCAAGTTATGTCTCGCACCTTAATAACATCTTAAAATTCAATACAACTAAGAAAAGTGATAATGCCAAAAATCATGGAGATGAAAACTAGAAGATTACAGGATCTTTCTGAGGTTGAGAAACATTTATACGTAAAAAGGCAGATACAAGTTTCAAGAAATGTTCCTAGCAGTGTTAGCAAACACAGATTTTATGTCAAATCTCAGGGGGAGCCTTTGGAACCACAAACACTTTAAGCCTCCTCTTTATCAGTAATAGCCCAAAGCTGCCTCTCTCCAGTAATTGTCTTCCATAAGTAACCAACTTATCCCACTGTGCCTGAGGCTTTCAGTTTTTTCATTGACAGCCTTGTGTATGAGGCATTTATTGAGCCCTGCAACCCTGGATATTGATCTGTTACAGTAAGATAATGATGGTGGACCACATATGACTAGGTTAAATTAGAAAATGTTAAGATACTACAAAATAATTTTGCTTTTGGAAGGAATGAAGTTTGAAGAATCCTACTTAAAAACAGCTAATCTTAGGCTGATTTTCTTTTTTAAAAACTTTTTATTTGGAATAATTATAGATAGAGGAATTTCAAAGGTAGGATAAAGATGTTCTATACACATTTTTCTCAGCTTCCCCTAAAATGTTGCATCTTACATAACTATAATACTATACCAAAACCAAAAGAACAACACTGGTACAAGCTGTGTGTACAGTTCTGTGTGATTTTATCATGTGCAGATTTGGGTAACCGATACCACAATCAAGATAGAGAACTGTCTCATTACCACAAGTATCTCCCTTATACCACACCTTGGCTTATTTGTAGGTTTCCAAATTTATAAAACCTGAAAAAGTTATTAGATAATACAAATAGGTACAGTTAGTTTCCCTGCACTTTGGCCAAACATGAACATGGTAAGATCACTTAGCTCACTGTAGACTCTAAGTATCCAAATTTTAACATACTGCCCACACCCTTTAGTCAACGTTTCCCTCATCATAAACACTCACTTGTTCTCTTTTCTTGGAGGTAAGGGAATAATAATGCAGGAATTGCTTAAATTGTCAAAATAAGGCTTCAAAGTAAGGTAAGTCAGCAAAGAATTAAGAAATGCTATTTACAATTTAAGAGTGCAGTTTTTGCCCTGGAGTGGCTCAGTTGGTTGGAGTACTGTCCCACAACAGAAGGGTTGCAGATTCGATTCCTGATCAAGGCACCTACCTAGTTTCAGGTTCTATCCCCTGTCTACTCTCTACAGTCCACGTGCATACAATCCCAATCCCAGCATGTACAGGAGGCAGCTAATAATGTTTCTTCCTCTCCCTTCCTCTCTCTCTTTCTGAAGCATGAAAAAATGTCCTCTGGTATGGATTAAAAAAAAAAAAAAAAAGTATGAAAAGTATGGTTCTCTTTAGGAATTCCTTATTAGGCCCTCTCTTCTGATCCAGGTTCATATACCCATTCCTTCTCAGAGTTCGAAGTAGATTAATAATATGACAAAAACCTCTGGACTTAAAAAATCAATAACTAGACCAAAGAGGGTAATAAACAACTCTATGTCCTTTATAAAGAATCTGCCATTATAGAGCATGTGTCAGTTTGACAGAAATTAAGATGCATCAGAGGATAAAGTTAGGAATTTCCTATGGTTTTGAGCTATCAGAAATCCTACATCTTGTCAGAAAGTTTTAGAAATATGTATTGTTGCTCTGTTTCAAATGCAATTTTGCACACTAAAATAATAAGAAATCAATCATCTGAAAAGGGGAAAAAGGCAATTCAGTTCTTCAGATAAGTTTAAATATTTATTCTGAACACAAGTTTATAGCAAATATTTCAAAGATAATTATTTTGCTTTGCTTTGAATAAAACTCCAATTTCTAAACATCAGATTGGGATCTAAAGGGTGTACATGATAAAGTGGCAGAATTTTGGTAAAATAAACAATATACCACTAAAGTGTTACATTTTGAAATAAATTTATTCTTATATGTAAATATATAAGGATAGCCATTATTTTTTAAATTGTTAAAAAAGTCTCAATTTGCTGCAATAATAGACTCAATTCAACTTGGGAATCTTGAGCACGCTTTAATTAACTTTTCTTTATCCAGGGACATCACTGTGTTTTCAATCTTAGCTTTAACAACCTCTTTTATTAGAATGAGGTTATTTATTAAATTCTCTCTCACAATTGCTGCAAACGTAACAGTATAAAGGATTTGCATCTGGTGAACTAGGTGGCCAGATTTCCTTTGACCAGAAATCAGGAACACTGACACTGAGAAATTCTTGCACCATCTTGTTAGAAAATAAAATGATGTCCATTTGCAACTTGC
>PVIW01012281.1:0-21439 GCA_004026585.1 Noctilio leporinus
AATAATCCAGTCAGTGAAGGACAGGTATCATATGTTCTCACCCATTAAAGGACAATAATGAGCAAAACTAACAACAAGCAAAACAGAACCAAGTGTGTGAATACAAGGAATAGGCCTGCAGTGGTCAGGAATAAAAGGGGAGGGGGGAGGGGGGAGGCAGAGGCAAAGAAGGGGAGCAGCTTAGACAAGAACCTAGTATAAAGGAACCATGGACATGGACAACAGGTAGGATTGACTTTGGGGGGAATGGGTGGGTGGGGAGGGGGACAGAGGGGAGCAAAATTGGGATGGATGTAATACAACAACAATAAAATTAAAAGAAAAAAAAAAGAAAAAGAAAAATAACACAAGAATTAATAAATAATAAAACAAGAATAAAAAAAAAAAAAAGAAATTGAGGTTGAATTATCTAGCAAGGACGCAAGACATTTTGGCAGCTGCAGTGTTTGTGTCCTGAAAATTTTCTGTTTTACGTGATGGCATTTAGCTTCCCTGCCTTCCAAACTATTGTGTGATAAATAATAGTTTACATGAAACTTCAGATTTTAACACAAATTTGTTTAGGTAACCGAGAACCTATATAATAACTGTAATCAGAGATGCTACTTAAAATGTGCTTGACTATTTAAATAATTCATTGTGTTTGTGACTAGTTATTGGACGATTATCAGGAATATACTGTTAAAAAAAGGTATTAATGCGGCCCTGGCTGGTAGCACAGTGGGTAAGGTGCTGGCCTGTGAACCCAATGGTTGCTGGTTCAATTCCCAGCCGGGGCAACATTACCAGGTCACAAGCCAAGTCTCCAACCAGGTCTGTAGCTGGAGGCAGGTGAAAGGCAACCATATATTGATGTTTCTCTCCCTCTCTGCCTTTCTCCCTTCTCCTCTCTCTAAAAATAATAATAAATAAAATCTTTAAAAAAAGGTATTAATGGTAACCATCACCTGTTAAAGAGACTGAAATTATAATTAATCCACAATGGTTAGGAAAGCATTATTTTGATTAATTGAATAATAATATATTCAAGCCACATGGAGCATAAATTTTCAGTTTTAAAACTCAACAAAATGTACTTATCACTATACAGGTAACCACTGTATAAGACAGCTTCTATAACATGGTTTCATTCTAACAAGGTTCAAGAATTGGGGGGGGGGGTGGAACTCCCATACAACATGGCATCCTAGAACACGGTTTCACTCTAACATGATTTGAAAATTAGAGAAATCCTTGAACAACACAGAGTATAAGAAGAACTTTTAAGAGCAAATAATATCTCATTCAAAATTACGTAAATCCCTGAACAACATGGAGCATAAAAAGAGCTTTTAAGAGCAAAAGATATCTCATTTGAAATTAATGAAACTTATAAAGATTTCTCAGTTAAAAGCAAGCAATCTAAAATAACAATTTTTTTTACAAAACGTACAGATAGAAGTCAAGATAATGTTGAAGAAAGTTCAGAGGATGAAAATATTTTGTTAAAAAGAAAACACCCTCAGTTAATGGTGCTTAGTAATGATGACTAGGAAAACATTATTTAACATAGGGTAGGTCCAAAAAGTGTCAAGCCAAGGTCAATATAATTAAAACAGTTTGCACAGCTGATACTTTTGGAACAGATCTAGTACATATTAATTTTGTACTGTTGGTGAAAATTGCTTTACTATAGATATTTCTCTTAATTATAAAAATACAACCCTGGCTGGTGGCATAGTGGATAGGTGCTGGTCTGCAAACCCAAAGGTTGATGGTTCGATTCCCCAGTCAGGGCACATAACCAGGTTGCAAGCCAAGTCTCCAGCCAGGTCCGTAGCTGGAGGCAGGTGAAAGGCAACCATACGTTGATGTCTCTTTCCCTCTCTGCCTCTTTCCCTTTCCCTCTCTCTAAAAATAATAAATAAAAACTTTAAAAATATATATGTACGTGTGTGTGTATATATGTTTTTTTTTTTTTAAGATTTTATTTCATTATATTTAGAAAGAGGGTAAGGGAGAGAGGCAGAGAGGGAGAGAGATATCAATGTATGGTTGCCTTTCACCTGCCTCCAGCCACAGACCTGACTGGAGACCTGTTTTGCAACCTGGTTATGTGCCCTGACTGGGGAATCGAACCTGCGACCTTTGGGTATATATGTTTTTTAATTATGGGGGCCTAACCCTTTTGTGTACTAGTTCTTTGTTTTGTATAACATGAAGTTGCATAACATGGCATTTTTTTGGAACCTAACAATCGTGTTATACAGAGGTTACCTGTATTTAAGTTATTTTATTTTTTAATATAGAAGACATCAGGATCTTGAAGTTCTTTAGTAATGTGTATAATCACTAACCTTAATTGTATAGTGTTCTAAAATGATTATATTTAATATTTTAGTAATTTTTTATCTCTTTGAAATGAATTTGCCATTTGGTGAGATAGATTTTGTAGATTTTCTTTTTCATAGTTTGTATTATAGAAAGACAGGTTGTTGTATATTATTTTGATAACTTCACACAAATTTTGAAATTAAGGATAATTTGTTTTTAATAGTTTACTTCCGTTGGGTCTTATTCACCTTTAACCTCTCATTTAGAAATTTGATCTAGTGGACAAATAAAAAACATAATCTTATTTTATCTATTCTAGTATGCTACATAGAATTCCCATATACTTTTAAAATAAACAGTGGACCGTACATTGATGTCTCTCCCCCTCTCTGCCTCTCTTCCTGCCCCTATTCCTAAAATAATGAAATAAAATCTTTGAAAAAAATTAGAGGAGGAAAGATGGTGACAGAGTAGAGAGCAGTGCTGATGGTGTTCTCGAGTACCAGAGCAGCTAGAGGACAAGATAGGGAGCGTGAGACGTATTCAAGACCCTAAGAATTGGAGGGGTCAGCATCTGGACACAGGGGAGCACAGTCCAGAGGCAGAGGAGACCAGCAGGAGAGTAGGTGAGGCCATTCCCGAAAACACCGGCCGGCGGGCCGAGGTCGGCCAAGGTCGGCTCTGGGCAGTGGTGGCTCTACCCAGAGGGCGTTTGACTGAGGCCAGCTCTGGGCTCCCTGGCAACTAGAAGTCTGAGCAGTGAAGTGTGGGCAGTGAGGGCAAATGCCGTAGGGAACGAGGAATTGAACTCCTGCAGGGGAGGGACTGTGTGAGAGCCTCGCTCCGGCAACAGGGAGAGGAAGCTCCTCACAGGGCTAGAGGTGGAGGAGAAGAGTCCTGCGGGGAGCAGGAGTAGGGGAGCGGGAAAGCGCACTGGCCAGGGCTGCGAGAGCGCCCAAAACAGTGCTGCTGAGCCACCAGGGAAACAGCAGCTTGAAGCCCCTGTGAGCGGGGAGGCCCAGCCCTGCGCACCCACACAGGCCCCCAGGCTCCACGGAGCCTCCAAACTGTGAGCAGGGAACTAGTAGCTGGGGGGCAACTGACCTGCCTATTGCCCGAGACAAAGGCCGCACCACCCATGTCTGGGAGGGGCTCATCACAGAGGTCGCGTAAAGGACTCCTCAGATAGCTGGTTGGCTTGGAGGATTGGAGCTCTCCTCAGGGGAGTGGGGCAGTGTTGGCAGACCCTGGGCACTGTTGATGGATGGGGACTGCCTCCTCGGGGAACTGCGGGGCCGGGGCCAGTCATTGCAGGGACCAGCGAAGTTGCGGGCTGCCCTGCAGGGGTGCTGGGTGCTCATCCTGGGCAGGAACCTCCGCCAGGAGTGGGAGGGGACACGCTGTGGGCGCCAGAATACCGGCAGCCCTAAAACCCAGCTAGGCTGCGGAAGGCCCAGCCTACCTGGGGGCTGACACTTAGAATCAGCCCTGACTGTGACAATCAGAGGCCCTGCCACGCCAAGACGGGCTAGACTATAGACTGCAAAGACCTGACCAAGAAAAAGAGGCAGCCTCAGGAAATGGATTGCTGCTAATCTCAAGGATCTGAGTTATACCGAGAGCTATATGAACTATTAATCCCCAACATATCCTTTTCAAAAGTTACTTCTCACATATTATTAATCCCCCCCCCACCTCAATCCACCTAAATACCCAAGACCCTCCCCCTATTCTTGAATTAAAGTCTACTCACTCTCTGGCTACAACAAATTCCCAGTCCTCAATCTAAGTATTCCCCCCTTCCCCAGCCACCTAAATCCTTTCTTTATTCTTTTCTTCCTCCCTTTTCCTTTCTTTTCTTTTCTTTTTTCTTTTCTTCCTGTTAAAGCCCACAGGTTCTGGCTCCACCTGGACCAATCAGAGATCTTAAAGGGTGAACAGACACCTAAACCCTTTCTTTATTAATATTGATTTCTCTTTGTCTTGTGACTTTCTCCCTTCTTCTTCTTCTTCTTCTTCTTCCTCTTCTCCTCCTCCTCCTCCTCCTCCTCCACCTCCTCCTCCTCCTCCTCTTTCTTCTTCTTCTTCTTCTTTTTTCTTCCTGATAAAGCCCACTGGACCTGGCTCCACCTGGACCAAACAGCGATCAAAAGGGTGAACAGACACCTAAACCCTTTCTTTATTAATATTGATTTCTCTTTGTCTTGTGACTTTCTCCTTTTTTTTTCTTTCTTTCTTTTTTTTCCTCTGCTAAAAGCCCTCAAGTCGAGGCTCCACCTGGACCAATCAGGGATTATTAAGGGTGAACAGCCATCTAAACCCTTTCTTATCATTATTATTACCATTTTTATTTCTTTTTTCCTTTTCTTTTTTTGTTTGTTTGTTTTTGTTTTTAGTTTTTTGTGTTTTCTGCTAAAAGCCCACAGGTCCAGAATACAACCAGACAGCCCAAATAAAGGCCACACCAAGAATAACAAGTGGAGAAAATCTGGGAGAATGCAACATTGAACTCCACAAATCTCCTATCACAGAAGGGTGCTCAACTCAGGAAAGGAAGTAAAGCAGGTTAACCCACAAACAAACAAACAAACAAAAAATAATAAAAATCAAGCAAGAGCAGACACCCAAAATGGGGAAAAAAAGAATCAGTCCATCACCAAAAGGAAAAGAAGAATCCACAGAAAGACCACAAAATAAAACAGAGGCACCTGGAATATCTGATAAGGAATTCAAAAGAATGATGATAGAGAAGCTCAGTGAGCTCAGCCACATCAAAGAAAACTGTAAACAACTCCAGGAGAACTACAAAGAACTCCAGGGAAGTTACAGGGAACTTACTGAGAACTACAACAGCATGAAAAAAGACATAGAAACTATCAATATGTGCCAGGAGGAAATGAAGAATACAATTTCTGAATTGAGGAATACAGTAGAAGGAATCAACAGTAGGCTAGAGGAAGCAGAGGACTGGATCAGCGAGTTGGAGAATAATGTAGACAAATACTCCAAGACAGTACAGGAGAATAAAAAAAGGCTGAACAAGACTGAAGAGGGGTTAAGAGAGCTGCAGGACAACATGAAATGTGACAACCTCCATATCATAGGGATACCAGAAGGAGAAGAGAGACAAGGAATGGAAAACCTGTTCAAAAAAGTCATGATAGAAAATTTCCCTACATGAGAGTGAAAACATTAATCAAGTTCAGGAAGCACAGAGGGTCCCAAAGAAGATCAACCCAAATAGACCAACACCAAGGCATATTATTATTATTATTATTATTTTTAAAGATTTTATTTCATTATTTTTAGAAAGAGGGGAAGGGAGAGAGGCAGAGAGGGAGACATCAATGTATGGTTGCTTTTCACCTGCCTCCAGCCACAGACCTGACTGGATACCTGGTTGGCAACCTTGTTATGAGCCCTGGCTGGGGAATCGAACCTGCGACCTTTGGGTTTGCAGGCCGGCGCCTTGTCCACTGTGCTACCAGCCAGGGCTCAAGGCATATTATTATTAAAATGGCTAATTTCAAAGACAAAGAGAGAATCCTAAAAGCATCAAGAGAGAAAAGACAAATAACATACAAAGGGGCTCCAATAAGGCGATCAAATGATTATTCAACAGAAACAATTCAAGCCAGAAGGGAATGGCAAAAAGTATTTCAAGTCATGTTAAACAAAGGCCTGCAACCAAGAATATTCTCCTTGCCTCCAGCAAGGCTCTCATTCAAGATAGAAGGAGAAATAAGGAGCTTCCCAGACAAAAAATGACTAAAAGAATACATCTCTACCAAACCAGCATTGCAAGAAATGCTAAAGAGTCTGCTATAAAAATAAGTAAACAAATAAAATGAAGAAACAGAGAAAGCCAAAGAGGAATACAGACACAAAGGGAGAAAATGGCAATGAATAAGTTTCAATCAATACTAACCTTAAATGTAAATGGATTAAATGTATCAATCAAACAACATAGGGTAGCCGAATGGATAAGACAACATGACCCACATATATGCTGTCTTCAAGAGACCCACCTCAGAACAAAAGATCGACACAGATTGAGAGTGAAGGAAAACTATAAATCAAGCAAATGGACATGAAAAAAATAGCTGGAGTAGCAATACTGATTTCAGATAAGATAGATTTTACAATGAAGGTCATAAAAAGGGACAAAGATGGACATTTCATAATACTAATGGGAACAATCCATCAAGAATAAATAACTCTGATAAACATATATGCACCCAACCTAGGAGCTCCGAAATATATAAGGAAAATCTTGGAAGACTTTAAGAAATACATAGACAGCAACACACTAATAGTAGGGGATTTTAATACCCCACTATCAACAAATGACAGATCTTCCAAACAAAAAATCCTCAGAGATGTTGTGGCATTGAACAACACTCGAGAGGAAATTAATCTAACTGATGTATACAGAGTATTTTACCCCAAAGAAGCAAAATACACATTCTTTTCAAATGCACATGGATCATTCTCCAAGATAGACCACATGGTATGTCACAAGACAAGCCTCCACAAATACAGGAAAATGGAAATCATACAAAGTATCTTCTCAGATCACAATGGCTTGAAACTAGAAACCACATTCAAGGGAAAAACCCAAAAATTCTCTAACTCATGGAGACTGAATAGCATGCTTTTAAGCAATGAAGGGGTCAACAATGAGATCAAAGAGGAAATCAAAATGTTCCTGGAAACAAATGACAATGAACACACAACAGCCCAAAACTTATGGGATACAGCAAAGGCAGTTCTCAGGGGGAAATTTATAGCAATACAGGCCTTCCAAAAAAGGTTACAAGAAGGTTATAAAAACGACCTAACCACAAAGCTGCAAGAACTAGAGGAGCAACAACAAACAAAGCCCAGAGCAAGTAGAAGGAAGGAAATCATCAAGATCAGAGCAGAACTAAATAACTCAGAGATTCAAACTACAATTTGAAGGATCAACAGGTCCAGGAGTTGGTTCTTTGAATAATATTGGCCTCATAGAAAGAGTTTGGGAGTCTTCCCTCTTCCTGAAATTTTTGGTATAGTTTGAGGAGGATAGGAATTAGTTCTTTAAATGTTTGGTAAAATTCCCCTGTGTAGCCATCTGGTCCAGGGCTTTTGTATTTTGGCTGTAATCAGCAGCCAAGCTTAAGTGACACAGTGAGGCAGAGTAATTTCTGTGGGCTGGGCTATTGCTTTTTGGGCTGATGCCACTTGGACAGGACTACTCTGCCTAAGCAAGATGGCTCATGCAGTATGGGGAATGACTCAGCACAGGGATCTTATCAGCTGCTATTTCAGTTCTCTCCCCAAAGCCACCATTCCCAGATTAATTTCAAGTGTCTCTCGTCCACTCTGTCCCCTTTTCTGGAGCCCAGGGTAAGAGGCTGCAAACAAAAATTTGCATCTTGGCCCTTTAAAAGGCTCTGTGTCTTCAGCCATCTCTCACTAGTGGATAGAAATCCCACCACTTTTCACAGCTGGATGTTATCTGATTGCTTTTTTGTCTCTGATGCTGTAGGCTGCAGCACTGAGAACAAGGTTTAAACCTCACATTTCTCAAGGGGATCCCCTGGATGCTGAGGTATCCCTCTGGCACTTCAGCTGCTACCTGTGAGAGCCCAGCCATCACTCCTATGTCTCCTTTGCACTCTGTACTGGTAATGCTGTGGTGAAGCAGCACTCTTCTCTCTGTCAATGGTTGTAAGGTCTCCCTCCAGCCACCTCTAAGTTGGTCATTCTGGATGACTCCTCCAAAATTCAGCTACAATCCCAGACTGGTGCTGGGAGGAGGTCACTGTAACTCTCACTTACTCCTCTGCCATCTTAGATCTCTGCCTGAATCACAGAGGTTGTCAACAGCCATATGAAGAGACACAAGGCATGTCCTGAACAAAGGTGTATCTGCCTTCTTTTATGCTTTTCTGATACATTTATTACCTTCCATTACTTCCATTGTTCCTCTCTCACCTCAGTTTAGGTATATGTTGAAATATTAAATTTCACTCCTGATATGTTGGGGTCCACCTGGGAAAACATTGAAATTTGGAATCCTGCATGAGCCAGGCTAAGTCTATAAGACCTGCCTGGAAAACCAGGAAGACTGGGTACATACATGTTTCCATGTTATAGCCAGTGGACCCTGGGGGAGGAGGAATTGGGCCATGAGCCTGGCCTGTTCTCTCATCTCACCTAACCATTTGTTGTATCAAAAGCAGAAGTTTTTAAAATTTGAACTCACATCCTGACCTGAGTAAGATCTCTGTGCCCCTTCACTTGTTTTTTCTGTTCCCTATAATTAGCATTGTTTAGCATTGATTGACAAGTTGCATGTCTTCAAGTTTACCCTTTTCAATAAAAGATCTTTGAGGATGGCCAACGGGGCCTTTGGCCTCAAGCCACTATTCAGTCTTTCCCCCTAGCACAAGCTTCCTGGGAAGGTTCATTTTATTTGTGGCACCCAGGGGGTCTCTGTGTGTCAGGTCCCCCACAATGGTACACACATAAGATTCTGAATGATAGTTGCAGATTTCAGTGCACACATGTATAGAAGAGGAGGCCATATGTGTGTGAGTATGCATGCACAAATACACATACACACTAAAAATATGATTAGATTAAACACCTATTTTATTTAGGGAAGAACATAATATCATATTGGAAGCAAGGGGGCCAAGCAGAAAAAGGACAGATTTAGCATATCTTGTGTAGCTATCCTACCAGCCTCTGCCCCAGCATCCCTTGCAAGCTTCAGGTGATACTGAACTTGGAAAGTTGATAAGTTTTGTTTGCTTTCTTTTTTGACCTGAGAAACTTAATTTTTAGCTACACCACAGTACCATTGAACAATGTTTTGCAGAAATAATGTCTGCCCTTAGAGGGAAATATTTAGAAATATCCTAGAACATTGGAGGCAAGCTTGAGGATGAATGGGCAAGAGATTCTTGAGCTAAACTTAGCCTCAGCAAGATTCCATATTCATTTAAAGGAAAAAAGACAGAGGAAGTGTGCAGGTTTCCCTGGCAGTTTCTGCATCCATGTTCCCAGTTTCTTGGTAATCCTTTTTACCCTGAAGTGTGTCCATAGGTTCAAATAGAATACTCATTTTGATGGAATGGCTCTGATCCTATATTTTGTCAAAAGATCATCCAACATTAAATATCAAAATAATCTCCCAAATATTTACTTTAAAATTGATGAAATAGCCCTGGCTGGTAGCACAGTGGGTAAGGTGCTGGCCTGCGAACCCAAAGGTCACAGGTTTGATTCCCCAGCCAGGGCACATAACCAGGTTGCAAACCAGGTCTCCAGTCAGGTCTGTGGCTGGAGGCAGGTGAAAAGCAACCATACATTGATGTCTCTCTCCCTCTCTGCCTCTCTCCTTTCCCCTCTTTCTAGAAATAATGAAATAAAATCTTAAAAAAGAAAACACCTTTAAAAAAATAAAATTGATGAAATATAGCAATGTTGATGACCAAATGAATCTTATAGAAGACATTTTTACTCTTGCCTCCACTAATACTGCTTTTGACATTACACTCTTACTTCTAAGTGATTACTGACCCATGTAAATTATATAAAAACTTGCAATTTTAAAGTTTGCTCTCTCTCTTTATGTATGGTGTTTCTCCCAGTAACTCATTTTGCTTTTTTATAATTAAGCATAGTAAAACTCTATTTAGTATGTACTGGTTTAGGTAGAAGCTTGAAAGAGTGTTATAAAATGCTCAAGCACTTCATGCAGTCTTCTGGTGGGTACTAGGACCATAGTGTTTGATGTAAGTATGTTTACAGAAAACACTTTTTAAAATTTATTTTCCTTAAGATTTTATTTATTATTTTTAGAGAGAGTGGGAAAAAAGAGAGGCAGAGAGGAAGAGAGACATCAATGTGTGGTTGCCTTTCACCTGCCTCCAGCTACGGACCTGGCTGGAGGCCTGGCTTGCAACCTGGTTATGTGTCCTGGCTAGGAATTGAACCAGCAACCTTTGGGTTCACATGACAGCACCTTATCCACTGTTCCACCAGCCAGGACCTTTTTTTAATCATTTAAATGGTGAACATAAATGGGTTCAAAATGAGCAATAATTATGAACAGAATGATAGTGTGTCATTAAGGTATAAATAGCTAAATAATTTATTTTCATATTTAAAAATAAAAGAATATAATGTGACCAAAAGAAATAAATGGAATATTCTCTATTTTTTAAAACAAGGTCACTCTCATTCTAAATTGCTGTTTAAACAGACTCTTGTTTGGTAGAGAGATAGATGATAAACCCTGAATATTTTACCCCAGCAGAAGGTAGTGAGCCATAGCCACTACTAAAACAACCACCAATGATTTTTGTCATAAACCAAGGGAGGCTGAGCTCACATGCCCCAAATTTATTCTTTGCCGTGAATTTCATTTAGCAAGTTTAAGTGTACTGCATGTTTGGCAACGAAGTCAAAGTTAAATAATCAGCAATGTTATGAGTTCCTGTAGTTCTTCCAGTAAATTGAGTTTTTCTCATTTAAACTCCTCAGATGTGAGGTGTTTGGTCTAAGTCTAAGTTCTCATATTATAGAGTAAATGACTTTTATTCTCATATTATTTTCCCCTCAGAATACCTGTTATTAAATTAATATAATTATTTCCTTAGCAACTAGTGTTATATGATTTAGGATTCTGAATCAGAAATGTAAGACAATACTCTCAAATCCATATTTTTCAGACATTTTAAAGGGAACATGGACTCAAATTTTAAGATGACATTTTAAAAAACTGCACAAACTATCTTTTTTATTGCTTTGCAGTGGAGGGAGATATTTTTGTAACCTCTTTCGTCTGTTATGTGGCTTACATGACTTCTGGTCAAACTTACCAGTCAGGTTTATGTTTGATCACTTGTGGAAATTTCCTACACACAGCTGATGGTTCATTAGTATTTACATTTTAATTAGTTTCAAGACTAAACATAGAATAAAATAAAATTTAATATGTAACATATATATCTCAGTTGATGGTATGCATTTCTAAAGGTAAGAAAAACACTTGAATGAAAAGGCAAATATAGTGTTTTTAATCCAAATTCTAATGCCATCTGCTGGAATATTCATAGCTAAAAAAAATCCCTCCACAGGAATTTGACAATCAACTAGCCCTCTGCTTTGCATTATGCATACTGAAGATATGTTTAAAGTCTTTAGGCTACTTCCAATATCACAATGACCCAGTTTTGTTGATTTCTGTTTATTTTAAGGTCCCATTTTCAAAGCAACCTTATAGCTGGAAAGAAACTAAAAAATTAGAAAATTAACTCTGAGTCATATTATATAAATTGCTTTTAAAAATTACCTTTCAAATACCTTTAGATTCAGGGGTACCAGCAACTCACAGAAAGAGATATCGCCCTCATCTTACAGATGAGAGTACTGAGGCTGGTACTTGAGCTAGTAAGCCAAGATATGTATCTGCTCTTGGTAAAATAACTAAAGATTGCAGGTACCAGAGCCACTTCCACCAAGTCTGAATCCGTTGCTGTGTGCCACCGAACCAGCTTGCCATGCACACCCGATTGCTTTTGGTTCTAAGTCCAATATAGCAACTATTCTTAAGGAAGAACAACCCCCCTAGAATAAGATTACAGTCATTGGGTTTGCACTATTGGCATGGCCTGTGTCATCACTATGTTAATGAAGGACTTGGCAGATGAACTTGCTCTTTTTGATGTCATGGAACACAAACTAAAGGGAGAGATGACAGATCTCCAATATGGCAGTCTGTTCCTTAGAACACCAAAAACTGTCTCTGACCAAGAATATAATGTGACTGCAAACTCCAAGCTGGTTATTATCATAGCTGGGGCACATCAACAAGATGGAGAAAGCTATTTTAATTTGGTCCAGCATAATGTGAACATCTTTACATTCATTATTCCTAACTTTGTAAAGTAGAATCCCAACTGCAAATTGCTTATTGTTTCCAATCCAGTGGATGTACTGACCTACATGGCTTGGAAGATAAGTGGCTTTCCCCAAAACTGTGTTAGTGGAAGTGGTTGCAATCTGGATTCAGCCTGGTTCCGTTACCTAATGGGGGAAAGGCTGGGAGTTCGCCCATTAAGCTGTCATGGGTGGGTCCTTGGGGAGCATAGAGACTCTAGTGTGCCTGTGTGGAGTGGAGTGAATGTGGCTGGTGTCTCCCTAAAGACTGCACCCTGATTTAGGCACTGATGCAGATAAGGAACAGTAGAAAGAACTTCACTAACAGGTGGTTTACAGTGCTTACATGGTGATCAAACTGAAAGGCTACACATCCTGGGCCATTGGACTCTCTGTGGCAGATTTAGCAGTAAGTATAATGAAGAATCTTAGGCAGGTGCATCCAATTTCCACCATGATCAAGGGTCTCTATGGAATAAAAGATGTCTTCCTTAGTGTTCCTTGCATCTTAGGACAGCATGGAATCTCAGATGTTGTAAATGTGGTTCTGACACTGGAAGAAGAGGCCCATTTGAAGAATAGTGCAGATACACTTTGGGGGATCCAGAAAGAACTGCAGTTTTAAAGTCATCTGTTGTACCAATTCACTGTCTAGGCTACAAGATTTTAGTTGAGATTGTGCATAATGTTCCTTTGATCTGTGACTAAAAACATCAATTTCGTAAGATAGAAATAGTAATGGTTCGTAAAACCCTGCCTTCGTGTCCTGATGCTTGTGTAGTCCTAAACTGATTAGTGTGAAATAGTCCCACCTCCTCAAAGGCACCATTGCCAACGTTGCACATACTACAGTTACCTTCAAACTAGATGTGTGTTCACTGTGTGTTATATAACTTGTGGTTCCTTTACCCCACGTGCCTAGTTCAAATTTTTTCTCTCCAGTCAATCACATCCTGGGATTCAATGTATAAATCCAATTTTGCATGTGCATAAGTTCTTAAGGAACTTGTTTTGTGTACCATATGAACCAAATTAGTGCACATTGTCATATAATGTAAAAAGGAAAGTCTACATATAAATAATGCAGCCAACTATCCAAGTGTCATACCAACTAAAACACCAAATAAATGTTGAACAATGAAAAAAAGAATAGTGCCCTGGCTGGTGGCACAGTGGATAAGGCACCAGCCTATGAACCCAAAGGTTACTGGTTCAATTCCCCAGCTAGGGCACAAAACCAGGTTGCAACCCAGGTCTCCAGCCAGATCCGTAGCTGGAGGCAGGTGAAAGGCAACCATACATTGATGCTTCTCTCCCTTTCTGCCTCTCTCCCTTCCTCTCTCTGTAAAAATAATAAATGAAACCTTTAAAAATAATAATATAAGCATAAATGTATGAGACTGATAGGGATTTGCATCTCTAATTTTGAATATTTTGTTAACACATAATAAATGCAAAGAAAAGAAAAATATTACATATATCAGAACAGGCTAATTTTTATTGAATTTATTGGCGTGACATTGGTTCACAAAACCATACAGGTTTCAAGTGTATAACTCAACCAAACATCACCTGTACACTGCATTGTGTGCCCATCACCCCAAAGTCTTTTTCTATCCCCATTTCTCTCCCCTTTTCCTACCTCCACCCACCTGTCTTTTCTCTTCCTATCACCACGCTGTTGTCTAAGTGTTATATGTTTTTCTTCTTGCTTAATTCCTTCACCTTCTTTCATCCACCTCCCCAACCCCTCTCCCCTCTGAAGATATGTCTATTTCATTTAAATATGCCTCAATTTCTATTTTGTTTGTGAGTTTGTTGTATTCATTAGATTCCACATACAAATGAGATTATATGACATTTATCATTTTCTGACTGGATATTTCACTTATCAGAATACTCTCCAGGTACATCCATGATGTCACAAATAGTAAGATGTCCTTATTTTTATAATTGCATAATATTCTTTTTAAATTTAATTTTATAGTTGTTGTATTACATCCATCCCCTTTTTACTCTCCTCTGTCCCCTTCCGTACCCACCCACTCCCAACTCAAAGTCAATACCACTTGTTGTCCATGTCCATGGTTCTTCCATGCTAGCTTCTTGACTAAACTGCTCTCCTTCTTTGCCTCCTCCTCCCCCATCCCCTTAACCCCTCCTCTCTGCCTACTGAAGGTCTATTTATTGTATTCATGCATCTGGTTCTGTTTTGCTTGTTTGTTGTGTTCATTATTATCTGGTAACGGGTGAGATCATATGGTATCTGTCTTTCAATGACTGGCTTATTTCACTAAGCATAATATTCTCCAGTTACATCCATGTTGCAAAGGATATGAGTTCCTTCTTTCTTTCCGCTGTGTAGTATTCCATTGTGTAAATGTACCAACGTTTTTTGATCCAATCATCCACTAATGGGCACTTAGGCTCTTTCCAGCACTTGGCTATTGGCAATAGTGCTGCTATGAACATAGGGGTACTTAGGTTCTTATGAATTGATCTTTCAGGATTCTTCGTGTATAGTCCTAGTAATGGAATTGCTGGATCAAAAGGCAGTTCTATTTTTAGTTTTTTTTTTTTTTAATGGAAACACCATACTGTTTTCCATAATGGCTGCACCAGCCTGCATTGCCAAAAACAGTGCACCAGGGTTCCCTTTCCCCCACATCCTTGCCAACACTTGTTTGTTGATTTGTTGATGATTGCCATTCTGACAGGTGTGAGGTGGTATCTTATTGTGGTTTTAATTTACATCTTTCTGATGGTTAGTGATGTTGAGCATTCTTTCATATGCCTCTGGGCCCTTTGTATGTCTTTCTCAGAGAATTGTCTGTTGAGGTAATTTTTCCAGTTTTAAATGGGACTGTCTGTCCCCCTGTTGTTGAGTTGCAGAAGTTCTTTATATATTTTGGATATCAAACCTTTGTCTGAGGTATTACTTGCAAATATGTTTTCCCATACAGTTCATTCCCTTTGAATTTTGCTGGTGTTTTCTTTAGCTGAACAGAAACTTTTCAATTTGATATAGACTCATTTGTTTATTTGTTATTTCATCTCCTTTGCCCTTGGAGAAGTATCAGTAAACATGTTTCTGCATAGGATATCTAAAATTTTACTGCCTATGTTTCCCTCCAGGACTTTTATGGTGGCACTGCTTATGTTCAAGTCCTTTATCTATCTTGAGTTTATTCTGGTGTGTGGTGTAAGTTGGTGGTCTAGTTTTATTTTTCTGCATATTGCTGTCCAGTTCTCCCAACACCATTTGTTGAAGAGACTGTTTTTACTCCATTTTATGTTCCTTCCCCCTTTGTCAAATATTACTTGACCATAGAGGTCTGGGTTAATTTCTGGGCTCTCTATTCTGTTCCATTGTTCTGTATGTCTATTCTTATGCCAGTACCAGACTGTTTGATTACAGTAGCCTTGTACTATAGTTTTATGTCCAGTATTGTGGTTGCTCCTACCTTGTTCTTCTTTTTCAAGATTGCTGTGCCTATTTGTGGTCATGCTTGGCTCCATATAAATTTTTGAAACATTTTCCAATATCTGTGAAATATGTCATTGGTATTTTAATTGGGATTGCATTGAATATGAAGATTGCCTTGGGTAGTATGGACATTTTAATTATGTTAATTCTTCCCATCCATGAACATGGTATACGCTTCCATTTATTTGTATCTTCTTTCATTTCTTTCTTTAGTGTTCTGTAGTTTTCTGAGGACACGTCTTTTACCTCCTTGGTTAAGATTATTCCTAAGTACTTAAATTTTCTTCTTGCTATGGTAAATGGGACTTGTTTTCTAGCTTCTTTCTCTGATGTTTCCTTATTGGTATACAAAAATGCTTTTGATTTCTGGATATTGACTTTATACCCAGCTATTTTGCTAAATTTGCTTATTAGGTTGAGTAAGTTTTTGTTGGAGTCTATCAGGTTCTGTATGTACACTATCATGTGATCTGCAAATAATGGCAATTTGACTTTCTCCTTTCTAATTTGGATACATTTGATTCCTTTTTCTTCTCAGTTAGCGATGGTTAGAACTTCCGAAACAAATTGGACAGAAGTAGAGAAAGTGGACAGCCTTGTCTTGTTCTTGATCTGAGGGGAAAAGCTTTTAGTTTTTGCCCATTGAGTAAGATGTTGGCTTCAGGTTTCTCATATATGGCCTTTATTATGTTGAGGTATGCTCCCTCTATTCCCATTTTGCTGAGGGTTTTTATCATAAATTGTTGCTGTACTTTATCAACTGCTTTTTCAGCATCTATTAATGTGATCAGATGTTTTTTTTAATTTAATTTTATTGTTGTTGTATTATATCCATCCCCTTTTGCTCCCCTCTGTCCTCTTCCCCATTGTCTTTCATTTTGTTGATGTGGTGTATTACATTTAGTGACTTGTAAATGTTTTACCATCCTTGAATCCTTGGGATGAAACCCACTCGATCATGGTGTATGATCTTTTAAGTGCATTGCTGGATCCGGTTGACCAATATTTTGTTGAGAACCTTAGCATCTATGTTCATCAAATATATTGGCCTATACTTTTTCTTAGTTGTGTCTCGACCTAGTTTTGGAATTAGAATAACATTGGCATCAAAGAAAGAGTTTGGGAGTCTTTCGTCTTCTTCGATTTTTTGGAATAGGTTGAGAAGGATAGGAGTTAGTTCTTCTCTAAATGTTTGATAAAATTCACCTTTGTAGTCCTCTGGTCTGGGGCTCTTGTGCTTTGGGAGAGTTTTGATTACTTCTTCAATTTCACTAGTTGTTATTGGTCTATTCAGGCTTTTTTCTTCTGGATTCAGTTTTGGAAGATTATACATTCCCAGAAATTTGTTCATTTCACCCATCTTGTCATATTTCTTATCATATAGTTGTTTGTGGTAATTTCTTACAATCCTTTGTATTTATGAAGTATGAGTTGTGATTTTTCCTCTGTCATTTCTGATTCTGTTTATTTGGGTCTGCTCTCTCTTTTTCTTGATGAGCCTTTAGGCTTGTCAGTTTTGTTCATTTTTTAAAAGAACCAGCAGCTGGATTTATTGATTCTTCAAATTGAAGTTTTAGGCTCTAAGTTATTTAATTCTACTCTGATCTTGATGATTTCCTTCCTTCTACTTGCTCTGGGCTTTGTTTGTTGTTGCTCCTCTAGTTCTTGCTTTATGGTTAGGATGTGTGTATAAGCTTCTTCTATCCTTTTTAGGTAGGCCTGTATTGCTATGAATTTCCCTCTGAGGACTGCCTTTGCTATGTTCCATAGTTTCTGAGCTGTTGAGTAATCATTGTCAGTTGTTTCCCGAAACTTTTTAATTTTATCTTTGATCGCATTGTTAACCCATTCATTACTTAATAGTGTTTTATTCAGTCTCCATGAGTTAGATTGTTTTTCGTCTTTTCCCTTGAGGTTGGTTTTTACTTTTAATCCATTGTGATCTGAGAAGATGCTTGGTATGATTTCAATTTTCCTGTACTTGTGTAGGCTTGTCTTGTGAACTACCATGTGGTTTATCTTAGAGAATGTTCCATGTGTATTTGAAAACAATGTGTATTTTGCTTCTTTGGAGTAAAAGATTCTGTATACATCAGTTAGAGCCATTTCTTCTAGAGTGTTGTTCAATGCCACAACATCTGGTGATTTTTTGTTTGGAAGATCTGTCCATTGTTGATAGTGGGATATTAAAATTCCCTACTATTACTGTGTTGCTGTCCATATCCTTCTTGAAGTTCTCCAAGATTTTTCTTATATATTTTGGAGCTCCTAAGTTGGGTGTATATATGTTTACTAGAGTTATATCTTCTTGATGAATTGTTCCCTTAAGTATCATGAAATGTTCTTCTTTGTCTCTTTTTATGGCCTTCATCATAAAATCTACTTTGTCTGAAATAAGTATTGCCACTCTAGCCTTTTTTCATGTCAATTTGCTTGATATATATTTTTCTATCCCTTCACTTTCAATCTGTGTCGATCTTTTTTTCTGAGGTGGATCTCTTGAAGACAGCATATATGTGGGTCATGTTTTCTTATGGGTGCATAATATTCTATTATGTAAATGTGCCATAGCTTTTTCATCCACTTATGCACTGATGGGTACTTAGGCTGTTTTCAGATCATACCTATTATAAATTATGCTGCAATGAATATAGGGTTGTATATATTTTTTCAAATGAGTGTTTTGGGTTTCTTTGGATATATTTGCAAAAGTAGGATCACTGGGTCAAAAGTTAGTTCAATTTTTAATTTTGTGAGGAAAATCCATACTGTTTTTCACAGTGGCTGCACAAATCTGCATTCCCACCTACAATACATAAGGGTTCCCTTTTTTCCACATCCTCACCAAAACTTGTTGGTTATGGATTTATTGATGATGGCTATTCTGACAGATGTGAGATGATACCTCTTCCTGGGTTTATTTATTTATTTTTAAAAGTTTTATTTATTTTTATGGAGAGGGGAAAGGAAGATGAAAGAGGGAGAAAAACATCAGTTGCCTCTCGCATGCCCCCAACCAGGAGACCCGGCCTGCAACCCAGGCATTTGCCCTATGCAGAAATTGAATCAGTGACTCCTCTGTTCACAGGCTGGTGCCCAGGCCACTGAGCCATCCAGCCAGGGCTCTTTGTGGTTTCAATTTGCAGTTCTCTGATGTTTTGTGACATTGTGCAGCTTTCATATGTTATGGGTCAGCCATCTGTATGTACTCTTTGGAGAAGTGTCTATTAAGGTCCTTTGCCCACTTTTTAACTGGGTTGTTTGATTTCTTGGTATCGAGTTGTATAAGTTCTTTATAATTTTTAGAAATTAACCCCTTATCAGATATACCATTGGTAAATATATTCTCTCATTAAGTGGGATCCCCTTTCACTTTATTGATGACTTCTTTTGCTGTGCTAAATCCTTTTAGTTTGACGTAGTCCCATTTGTTTATTGTTTCATTTATTTCCCTTGCCCGAGGAGATGTATCAGCAAAAGTATTGTGATGAGAACTGTCTCAAGTTTTACTGCTTAAGTTTTCTTCTAACATTTTAATGGTTTTTCATCTAACATATAAGTCTTTAATCCACTTTGAGTTTATTCTTGTGTATGGTGTAAGTTTGTGATCTAGTTTTGTTTTTTGCATAGTATACGTACAATTTTCCCAACATCATTTATTGAGGAGACTCTTTGCCCCATTGTATGTTCTTGCCTCCTTTGTCAAATATTAATTGACCATAAAAGTATGGGTTTATTTTTGTGCTCTCTATTCTGCTCCATAGATCTATATGCCGGTTCTTGTTACAGTACAATCCTGTTTTGATTACTATGGTCTTCAAGTACAGTTTCATATGAGGTAGTATGATACGCCCATTTAGTTCTTCTTTCTCAAGATTTTTGGGGCTTTTCAGGGTCTTTTTCAGTACCATTAAAATTTTTTTTCCAATTTTATTGTTGTTGTATTACATCCATCACCTTTTGGCTCCCCTCTGTTCTCCTCCTCACCAACCAAATCCCCCCAAAGTCAATCCCAACAATCTTCCATGTCCATGGTTCCTTTATACTAGTTTTTTTTTATCTAAATTGCTCCCCTTCCTTGCCTCTGCCTCCCTCTCCCCTCAACCCCTTTCCCCCTGACCACTGAAGGCCTATTCACTGTATTCATATATTTGGTTCTGTTTTGCTTGTTGTTAGTTTTGTTCATTATTGTCCTGGAATGGGTGAGATCATATGATATTTGTCCTTCACTGACTGGCTTATTTCACTGAGCATAATACTCTCCAGTTCCATCCATGTTGTTGCAAAGGGTAGGAGTTCCTTCCTTCTTTCTGCTGTATAGTATTTCATTGTGTAAATGTACCAAAGCTTTTTGATCCAATCATTCACTGATGGGCACTTAGGCGGTTTCCAGCACTTGGCTATTGTAAAAAGTGCTGCTATGAACATAGGTGTTCATAGGTTCTTATGAATTGGTGTTTCAGGATTCTTTGGGTATAGTCCAAGTAGTGGAATTGCTGGAACAAAAGGCAGTTCCATTTTCAGTTTTTTTAAAAAACCCGATACTAATTCCCACAGTGGCCGCACCAGCCTACATTCCCACCAAGAGTGCACAAGGTTTCCCTTTGCCCTGCATCCTCGCCAACACTTGTTGTTTGTTGATTTGTTGATGATTGCCATTCTGACAGGTGTGAGGTGGTATCTTATTGTGGTATTAATGTGCATCTCTCTGATAACTAGTGATGTTGAGCATTCTTTGATATGCCTCTGGGCCCTTTGTATATCTTCCTCAGTGAGTTGTCTGTTCAGGTCCTTTGCCCATTTTTTAATTGGGCTGTCTGTCTCCCTGGTATTGAGTCGCATTAGTTCTTTTTTATTTTATTTTATTTTATTGTTGTTGTATTACATCCATCCCCTTTTTCGTCCCTTCTGTCCCCCTCCTCACCCACCCATTCCCGCCAAAGTCAATCCCACCTGTTGTCCATGTCCATGGTTCCTTTATACTAGGTTCTTGTCTAAGCTGCTCCCCTTTCTTGCCTCTGCCTGCCCCCTCCCCCAAACACCTTCCCCCCTGACTACTGAAGGCCTATTCTTTGTATTCATATACTTGGTTCTGTTTTGCTTATTGTTAGTTTTGCTCATTATTGTCCCATAATGGGTGAGATCATATGATATTTGTCCTTCACTGACTGGTTTATTTCACTAAGCATAATACTCCCCAGTTCCATCCATGTTGTTGCAAAGGGTACAAGTTCCTTCTTTCTTTCTGCTATATAGAATTCCATTGTGTAAATGTACGAAAGTTTTTTGATCCAATCATCCACTGATGGGCACTTAGGCTGTTTCCAGCACTTGGCTATTGTGAATAGTGGTGCTATGAACATAGGTGTGCATAGGTTCTTGTGAATTGGTGTTTCAGGATTCTTTGGGTATAGTCCAAGTAGTGGAATTGCTGGATCAAAAGGCAGTTCCATTTTTAGTTTTTTAAGGAAACCCCATACTGTTTTCCACAGTGGCTGCACCAGCCTACATTCCCACCAACAGTGTATGAGGGTTCCCTTTGCCCCCCATCCTCGCCAACACTTGTTGTTTGTTGATTGGTTGATGATTGCCATTCTGACAGGTGTGAGGTGGTATCTTATTGTAGTTTTAACTTGCATCTGTCTGATGACTAGCGATGTTGAGCATTCTTTCATATGCCTCTGGGCCCTTTGTATATCTTCC